>VSMD01073280.1:0-105205 GCA_008750895.1 Mirza zaza
GTGTGTGTGTGTGTGTCACACACAAACACCAGATTCTCCTGTTCCCCCGTCCTCTCCCCAAGCCCAAAAAGTCACTAGAGGCTGGACCTCAGCTGGTTTCAAAGGGATTAAGAGAAAGTCAGTCTCATACTTTTCTACTTAGAAGTGCTCTGCAAACCACTTCCCGGAGCAGACCGGAGCGGGGAATGTGAGGAAATCGCTTTGCTATGTTGTGATGTGGAAAGCACGAGCCTCTCAGAGCCTGCGGCGGCAGGCTGCGTCTGCCACACATCCAGGGACACGCGGCAATGTTTAGCACATGTGTAGGAGGTGGACGTGCCCCTCAGCAGTCTGGCTGTCCCCCGTCATAAGGCAGGGCCCAGCAGTCAGAGCCACAGACCATCTCTCAAAGGCCCCCTCCCCCCAGACTTCCTTTCCTGCGGAGCAGAGCGTCTCCACCTGTCTGACCAACAGCTGCTTCTGGAAACCTGCCCTTCTCTCCAGGGAGGGGTCTCAGAAAGGGTCGCTCTGTCCAGGTCTTTAAGGCCAGACTTTAGGCCCAACCAGGGACACAAAGAGAAGACTCCAGACTGAGGGAGGAAGCAGGAAGGTACCTGGAAGAGCCATGGGATTGAAGAGGCAAGGTGCACTCCTGGAGCCAGGCTCAAGGACAGGGGCATGGGGGCAGGATTTTGCACAGTGCCCACCACCTCCTTCAGAAGATAGATCCCCTCCTGCGGTCACCAGAGAGCCACCTCTGCTACCAAGATGGCTGGGGAAATGTTGACTACAACAATGCACAGGAGAGATGAGGAAGATACCTTGCAGTAGTTAACTGCAGCCATGGCCACTGCTCAAGTATTGCTCAGAGGTAACAGAGTCTGTCCCGGTGTTGTTAAGTGAGGCCTGGGGCGTGGGGCATGGGGTCAGTGGCCTGGGCTAAGTGGACACAGGAGGCAGTACTGGAAGGCAGGCCAGCTGCTCAATTGGAGTCAAACCATCAGATTTTCCCAAATACTTACTGGACTCCTTATAAACCCCGTTTTATTGCTTAAAATATAAACTCTCTCATCAGGCAAACACTAACTTTATTGTTTTATTTACTATCTTAACTGGATTATTAATGATTTGTTCCTTTATTTTTAAGGAAAATAACCAAAATAGAGCCATATTTTAAAAAATCAGCTGTTTAGAAAAAGCATGCTAGCTAAAGATAGCAAAGTAAGTATTTCGATCTCCAAATCAATAACAACAGATGAAAAGAAATACAAACCAACGAATAAAGGACAGAAACAAGTTTTTGTAATTTATTTTTAAAAGCACCAAAATCTTGCAACTCATCACCAGATGCCTAAAGCCTAAGGATAACCTACTTTGAGGGAAAACATTATAAAACATAAAGCATACACAAAAGGCCGAAGAAGAAAGGGCTCTTAAGAGGAGCTGATGCAATAGCTGAACTGAACAGCCAAAAAAATGACAACGACTTAAAGTTTATTTCATGCCTACTCCGTCGATCTTTAAGTCAGGGTCTGGGAGGCACCAAGATCTGGCTTCACTTAAGTCTGGAACTGGCTATGCCTCCATTCCAGAGGGTGCCTCTTACAGACCTCTAAAGTCATACAGACAGACAGACGGGGAGACAAGATGAGGGGACCAGGGAACGGTGGGGGGGCACGGGGAGAGGGATTGACAAACTAAGAGAGAAAGAGACAATATGAGACCCCAGACCCTGACAGAGGGAGAAGGTGAGAAATCCACAAGCAGAGAGACAAGGACAGAGACAAAGACTGAATAATATGAGTCACAGGGAGACACAGAGAAAGGGACAAGACAGACAAAGAGCACACGCATGTGCACATACACGCACGCAAGCACATATTTACCCCAGCTGCCCCTGGCAGATCTGTCCTGTGTCTCTAGTAGGGGGGCCCTGCCCACCCCTCCTATCACCCTGACCATAGGCCTCAGGACTGCCAGGGGTAACACTAGACACAAAAGGTTACAGCTTGTCTGTAAGTGGGAAGCAGGAGAAAACAAGATGGGAGGAGAGGAAGCTCTATATATACCAGATTCACATCATTTATAATGGACAGTCCTCAAATTAGAGGCTCCTGGTAAATAATTCACCAGGAAGAGTACAGTACCTTCTTCCCTAGGCTCATCCATTATTCACCAAGATAAATGTGCCATATTGTTATGCTTCCTGACATCTAAAATGGTCTGAGCCATTAGGCTAGAAGTAAGACCACAGCAGGGCAATTTCCACCCAACTTTTCCAGAACCCCTGACCCAGCAATCCTGCTACTTTTGGAATTTAAGTCTGCTGCTCCTCAAGCAAGGGCAAAGTATTCGGCTTCCAGGAAGAGCCAGGCCTGGGCTCAGACTGTGAGATCCCAAGGACAGGCCCACACCTAGGCCAGCCCTCAAGAGCCTCGTGCCAGACAGACACAACTGTACCAGGAAAGGCCTGAGTAAAACCCATGTGTCCACCAGATCCTGGAGGTTTTGGCCCTCTCAAAGGGTAAAAAAAGGCTGGGCACTGTGGCTAAAAAGGAGGCTGGGTGCTGTGGCTAATGCTTGTAATCCTAGCTCTCTAGAAGGCCGAGGCAGGTAGATCACTCAAGGTTAGGAGTTCGAAACCAGCCAGAGCAAGAGCAAGACCCCGTCTCTACTAAAAATAGAAAGAAATTAATTGGCAAACTAAAAACATATAGAAAAAATTAGCCCGGCTGGTCCGAAGGTAGTGAGTTATCTCACGTGATTGTTCACAGTCAGTTACAGATTGAACTCCTTGTTCTACTACTTTCCCCCCTCCTCACTACTACACTTGACTAGTCTAAAAAAAAAAAAAAAAAAAAAAATTAGCTGGGCATGGTGGCGCATGCCTGTAGTCCCAGCTACTTGGGAGGCTGAGGCAGGAGGATTGCTTGAGCCCAGGGGTTTGAGGTTGCTGTGAGCTAGGCTAACACCATGGCACGCTAGCCCGGGAAACAGAGTGAGACTCTGTCTTAAAAAAAAAAAAGAGAGAGAGAAAAGGAAAACACTTGTTTGTATCTGTCTAGGGGAAATACTGTTCCCAAACAGTTCAAAAAGTTTGATTTTGATGCCAAATGAATGCCCGCTATCAAATGCACAAAGACCTGCATCCTAGACTTAGCTCTCAGCAAGTCATCCTATTCTTCCTTTAGGCCTCAGTTTTCTCATAAGTAAAATAGGCTAGTAATGCCTGCTCTCTATTGTGTAGCTCCCCCACCCATGATGAAATGCCTTTGGGAAGTCTGAAGAACTACACAGCTTTTAAGGTCCTGGCATATAGTGCAGGATGGAGATGCAGTCAAGAGCTGAGACTGAAGTCGGGCCGTATGCACTCAAACTTGCACTCCCTTGCTTATCAAGAGGATGAACTTGGGACAAGTTGTTTATTGTTTTTGTATCCATACAAAATGCTGGACCAGGCACAGTGGCCCACACCTGTAATCCTAGCACTATGGGAGGCCAAGAAAGGAGGATTACTTGAGGGCTGGACTCGGAGACCAGCCTGACCAACACATTGAGACCCAATCGCTACAAAAATTTTTAAAAATTAGCTGGGTGTGATGGTGTGCACCAATAGTCCTAGCTACTCAGGAGGCTGAGACAAGAAGATCACTTGAGCCCAGGAGTTTAAGGTTACAGTGAGCTATAATGATACCACTGCACTCTAACTCAGGCGACATTCTGCCTGCATCCTGTCTGCCCTAGGCACCTCCAACTAATAGGGGGGCAGATTAGCAATTGCTCATAGTTTCATACACTCCCTCCAGAAGCTGTTCAAAATAGAAGCATCTCAGCTGGGCAAGGTGGCTCGCACCTATAATCCTAGGACTTTGGGAGGCAGGAGGATCACTTGAGGCCAGGAGCTTGAGACTGGCCTGAGCAATATAGCAAGATCCTGTCTCTACAAAAAAATTTTATTTTTTTTTTTTTGAGACAGAGTCTCACTTTGCTGCCCAGGCAAGAGTGAGTGCCGTGGCGTCAGCCTAGCTCACAGCAACCTCAAACTCCTGGGCTCAAGCAATCCTCCTGCCTCACCCTCCTGAGTAGCTAGGACTACAGGCATGTGCCACCATGCCCAGCTAATTTTTTCTATATATATAGTTGGCCAATTAATTTCTTTCTATTTATAGTAGAGACGGGGTCTTGCTCTCGCTCTTGCTCAGGCTGGTTTCAAACTCCTGACCTTAAGCAACCCGCCTGCCTCGGCCTCCCAAAGAGCTGGGATTATAGGCCGAGCCACCGCGCCCGGCCCTCTACAGAAAATTTAAAAATTAGCCAGGCATAGCGGCATGTGCCTGTAGTCCCAGCTACTCAGAAGGATGAGACAGGAGGATAACTTGGGTACAGGAGTTTGAGGCTATAGTGAGCTATGACTACACCACTGCACTGAAGCCTGGGCAACAGAGCAAGACCCCATCTCTAAAAAAAAAAAAAAGAGACAGACAGACAGAGACAGAGAAAGAGAAAAAAATGTAAAATGAACATTCAACACTGGTGAGTATATGGAGAAAATGGTCCTCCTACTTTGCTGGAGGAAGTAGTAAAAATTATAATAATTCCCTGCTGGAAAATGGTTTGGTAGTATTATACCAATATTCTCAAAAATGTGTGCCCTTTCTCCTTGGAGAAGTGGCTGATTCCAGGTTTGGAAATGTACAAGATAAGCCTGGAACTCCGTCTTACCATACAAGGAAACGATCAAGGACTAGCAGGGTCTCATCAAAAGGTACAGGGCCAGCTTGAAGAGACTCTTACAAGTCAAAAAGACAAGACCATTTAAGCAACCATAAGGGTAAGAGCCACATGTTCTGAAAAACATCAAGTAAGTTTAAAATACCCGAGTTCATAATGATGTTTAAAACAAAAAGCCTAAAGCTACTCATTGGCCACCTTTGAATGCTTTGAATGATGCTAGAAAACCAGCTCATTGTTTTGAAAACAGGTAAAGAATCAAGCATTTATTTTCTCTTTTTTTTTTTTTTGGAGATAGGATCTCACTCTGTTGCCTGGGCTAGAGTGCAATGGCATCATCATAGCTCACTGTATCCTCAAACTCCTGGGCTCAAGCGATCCTCCTGTCTCAGACTCCCAAGTAGATGGCACTACAGGCATGTGCCATCACACTCGGGTAATTTTTCTATTTTTTTATAGAGACCGGTCTCCCTCTTGCTCAGACTTGTCTTGAACTCCTGGCCTCAAGCAATCCTCCTGCCATGGCCTCTAGGTGTGAGCCACCACATACAGCCGAGGTTTGTCTATGGAAGTTTCCAGCTAATAAACAGAATATCATCATTTTACTACCCCCTAATAATGGATCTAGCAACGATTATTGATGGCTGCTAATTCCAGAGAGACAACTAGATGTTATGTATCTACCGAGAGAAGTACACATAAAGGAAGAAAAAATTCAAATCAAAAATTCAAAGGCCTTACAAAGCCTCTCAATCTAACTTTCATTATTTAAGGGAAAAAAAAGTTTAAGAAGCTTTCTAAGATCAATTTAGAAAGCAAGACAAGATGTCACCAACTACGAACACATCCCCTATATACATCTTCTATTGCTGCCATAAATGGCTACTAAAATCTAACACTGCCATTTAACATTTCCTATGCTTACAGCCTTGTCTCCCCTACTAGACTGTAAGCTCCCTGAGGACAACAGCTGACCCCACACTTGACCATCTCCACTACAAGAGCCTTGCCCATGGGAGGCGCTCAGGAAACATCAGCTGATTTGCGGTGGTTTCACTGAGCCAGATAATTCAGCGATGTTATTCCTACATGATGTGGAGCCAGCAGGGTCAAAGCCCAATATGGGATCCTGGTAGGCAATTACTTTAATTATCATTACTAATTCAACAAACATTTATTTAGAGCCTACCATGTGCCAAGTACTCCATAAGAGTGCTAGGGATAAAAGAGAGAAAAACACACAATTACCACCTTGAAGTGTCTCAGTTCAGACAAGTAAACATGTAATTACAGTAACAGCTAACACTTACTGACCGCTCACTATGTGCCAGGCACAATTCCAAGCAGTTTAACCATATTAGCTTGTTAACGCTTACACCCACCCCTTATGCAGATGTGGAAACTGAGGCACAGAGAGGTCAAGCAACCTGCTAAAAGTCACACAGCTGTTAAGTGATAAACGCAGGAGTCGTCTGGCTCCAGAAGAAAGCCTACCATCATCCCTGGGCCTTACTGTGTTATCATACGGAATGATGAGTGGGCGCAGAGGGTGCACGAGAGAAGCTTGTAAGTCAGAGGCGGGCATAAGGGATCAGGGAAGAATCCCGGAGGAAGGGTCTTCAACACGAGGTTTTAGAAGGAGTGGGGCTTAGCAAATAGAACAAGTCAGAAGTACAAGGACAAGGCAGGGTCAGAGAACCTGAGTAAATCGGGATGCTCAGAGTTTAAAGGATGAGAGGGAAGTACAGGAAGCCACTAGAATAGTGGTTTGGGGTAGGGAGGCAAAGGAAGTGAAATATAAATTTACCCACCTCAGGCTGTCGTCCCCCAACAACAAATCATTGCCACAGTGAGTCCCTGTTTCCCAGGAGGTGGTTGCTAGAGTAGAAAATGCTCTCTGTCATGGAAAGAGCAGCAGTGGCAGTCACAGAAGGCAGGGGATAATGCCACACCTCCTCTACTAGCTTCCTAGGGCTGTCCTACCAAATCACCACAGCTTGGTGGCTTAAAACAACAGAAATTTATTCTCTCACAGTTCTGGAGGCCTAAGAGTACAAAATCGAGGTGTTGGCAAGGTTGGTTCTTTCTGGAGGGTTCTGAGAGAGAGTATGTTCCATGCCTGTCTCCTAGCTAGCTCCTGATGGCCACCGGCAATCCCTGGTGTTCCTTGACCTACAGATGCATCACTTCAATCTCTGCCTCTGCCATCACACAGCCATCTTCCTTTGTCTCTACGCCTCTCCGCCTCTTCTCATCGGGCACCAACAGATACACAATTAGTCACCTTAATGAATTCATCTTAACTTGATTATATCTGTAAAGACCCTAATTCCAAATAAAGTCATATTTAAAGACAGGTACTGGAGCTTATCTTTTTGGGAGGGGACACAATTCAACCTATTATGCCTGCTATTCTGCAACTTGCTTTTTTTGCTATACCATTAATCATGGGTATCTTTCAATGCCTGTTTACATGGTTCTAGCTCATTCATTTCAACTGCTGTATCTTATTCTACTACATCAATTACCCATACCCTATTTATCCAATACCCTAGTAATGGGCATTCACATGGTTTTCAATTTTTTTGCTATTATAAAGAATACTCGAATTGAACTTCTCTGTACAGGTACCTAGGGACACTGTTAACAGGAGTACTTCTTTCTATAGTATGACTAACAAAGAATATAATTTCAAGTTTTTGATAAATAACAAATTGCTCTTCAAAAAGGATGCACTAAGGCTGGGTGCTGTGGCTCATGTCTGCAATCCTAGCACTTTGGGAGGCCGAGGCCAAAGGATTTCTTGAGGCCAGGAGTTCCACACCAGCCTGAACAAGAGTGAGACCCCATCTCTACAAAAAACAGAAAAATTAACTGGGTGTGGTGGCACACGCCTGTAGTCCTCTTCCTAGCTACTTGGGAGGCTAAGGCAGGAGGATCACTTAAGCCCAGGAGTTTGAGGTTACGGTGAGTTATGATGACACTGCACTCCACAGCCTGGGTGACAGATTGAGACCTTGTCTCAAAAAATGACAACAACAACAAAAGGATGCACCAATTTATGCTTCTTTAATAACACTGATGCTTAATATCTTTGTCAGTCTGAGTGACTTTGTTTTTTTGTTTTTTTTTTTTTTGAGACAGAGTCTCACTTTATTGCCCAGGCTAGAGTGAGTGCTGTGGCATCAGCCTAGCTCATAGCAACCTCAAACTCCTGGGCTCAAGCAATCCTGCTGCCTCAGCCTCCCAAGCAACTGGGACTACAGGCATGCGCCACCATGCCCGGCTAATTTTTTCTATATATATCAGTTGGCCAATTAATTTCTTTCTATTTATAGTAGAGATGGGGTCTCGCTCTTGCTCAGACTGGTCTCAAACTCCTGAGTTCAAACGATCCGCCCACCTCGGCCTCCCAGAGTGCTAGGATTACAGGCTTGAGCCACCGCACCCGCCAGGCCCCTGACTTTGTTTTAATTAGCATTCTGGTTGAGACATTTAGTTTTTCCTTAACAAGACAAAGCAATCTGTCATGTTTACTGGTAAGCTAAATTTCTTATTGTCCATTTTCTATTCAACTTTGTTGCCTAGTTTTTTCTTGTTTATTTTTTACTATTATTTTTCTCTTATTAATTTGTATTCAATAAGATCAGAAATATAAGACTTTTTCTGCATTATATGTTCACTTACTACCCCCTCCCAATGGTCGTTAAATTATTGCATGTCTACTATGCGCCAAGCATTGTTCTATGTGCTGAGGATACAGCAGCAAACAAGACAGTGAAGGGTCCTGTTTTCAATTGTTATTTAACTTCTTGGAAGAAAGATGTGTTTGGCCAGGCATGGTGGCTCACGTCTGGTAGTCCCAGCACTCTGGGAAGCTGAGGCGGGAGGATCACTTGTGGCCAGGAGTTTAAGACTAGCCTGAGCTACAGGAAAAGCGAGACCCATCTCTACAAAAAATAGAAAAAAATTGGCAAGGCATGGTAGCATGCGCATGTAGTCCCAGCTACTCAGGAGGCTGAAGCAGGAGGACTGCTCGAGCCCAGGAGTTTCAGGCTGCAGGGAGCTATGATGACACCACTGCACTCTAGCCCAGGCGACAGAGCAAGACTCTGTCTCAGAAAAGAAAAGGAAAGAAAGGAGGGAGGGAGGGAGGGAGGGAAGGGAGGGAGGGGGGAAGGGAAGGGAGGGAGGGAGGGAGGGAAGGGAGGAGGGAGGGAGGGGAGGGGGAGGGAGGCAGGCAGGCAGGCATGTTTGCATATGATTGGGGCTGAAAAATACATAGGGAGTGAATTTTCATCCTTGGGTGCAAAGTTGCCTTGAAATTAAACATTGTCCTGGTTTGATCAATTTGAGAGCCTTCTAGGGAAAATCTACTCTGTTCTCCAGGCGTCCCAGAAGGACCCACCAAAGGAACAGTATGGTTAGCGAAGGTGGAAGCGAGAATAGCTCACAGACAGCAGCACCCTTCCCTGGAGGGAAGAGCCACAGCCCAGCCCCATCCACCCCATGCAAAGTTAAGGCTGTGAGTTCAGAGAACAAAGTTTTAAGAACAATTCCTCCTCATCCCAGGTACAGGGGAGTATCACTGAAGCACTACTTCTGGCCTGACTCTACCTCCTTCCACACACCAGGAGGAGAGTAACATCTGATTGGGTATGTTTGGCTTTGACCCTTCCTCCCCTGACTTGGAGGGGGGTCAGCCTGACCTGCAGATAGCACACATTTTATACTGGTAGCCTACACACGCGCACACACACACTCACACCCTCCAGCACTGCTATGACAAGGGGGTAAATTTGCCTAATTCAGGGATGAATAAAACAAATTTATCTTCTTCAGATTAAAGCCTGTTGTTTAACCTAGCTTTTATCATTAATAAAAGTGATACTCTGAGGCTGGGCGCGGTAGCTCACGCCTGTAATCCTAGCACTCTGGGAGGCCGAGGCAGGTGGATTGCTCGAGGTCAGGAGTTCGAAACCAGTCTGAGCAAGAGTGAGACCCCCGTCTCTACTATAAATAGAAAAAAAAAAATAGAAAGAAATTAATTGGCAAACTAATATATATAGAAAAACTTAGCTGGGCATGGTGGCGCATGCCTATAGTCCCAGCTACTCGGGAGGCTGAGGCAGAAGGATCGCTTGAGCCCAGGAGTTTGAGGTTGCTGTGAGCTAGGCTGACACCACGGCACTCACTCTAGCCTGGGCAACAAAGTGAGACTCTTTCTCAAAATAAAATAAAATAAAATAAAAGTGATACTCTGATCTCCCTCTGTGTCTGCCTTTCTCCCTCTCTCCCTCCCTGCCCTACTCCCTCAATTGGCTTAGAACTCAGAAGGGAGAAGGGTATTTATTGACTACTTCAATATTTTTCCATTATATTGGTTTATGCCTCAGTATTTTGTTTTATTTTTATTGATTCTGTGAATGGATAAATATTTCCATTGTATTTTCTAAATGGTTACTTGCTGACGAGCAGTAAACCTTCTGGGTTATGCATGGTAGGTTTTATATTTGGCCAAATGAGCAAATTCTCTCATAACTGGGTTTCCCATGTAAAAAATGGCACCATCTGCAACCAACGTTAACTCTTTTATTCTTTTTCTTACAGTATTATTTCAGCTAGAATTTACAGAATGTTAAATAGTAGTACCTTTATTATTTTAATGTAGTGACTTCTTTATTTTAATGAGAACAGCATTATGGTTTCATTTTTAAGTATAAGGTTGGCTGTGGTTTGAGATACTTTTTTAAAATTCAGGGATGGGTGTCAATTTCCATCTGGTTGTCATTTTTGCCTCTATTGAAAGAATAGTGTGACTTCTTATTTTGATGAATTATATGACATTAAACTTTCCATGCATTTTTTGGAATATATTCTTTACTTGTTTATGGTATGATATCCTCTACAATAGTGTTAGATTTGTCAGTGTTTTATATTAGACTTTTTATATCAACATTTCTAAGTAGCGTGGTTTTCTTTTCTGTACTGTCAGCCTTTAGAAGCAAGGTTATATCAACTTGGTGACACATACAGGATACTATCCATCTGTTCCTTGGCTCTGTGACAGTCTATGAAACATTACAGGTTCTATTTCCTCAGTGCCTTTCAAAATTTCCCCTCAAAACCACGTGATACAACTATATTTCAATTGTTTTTAACAGTTACTGCTCTATCCAGTCATTCTAATGGTTCCTGAATAAATTTCAGTCATTTATATTTCCTGAGTATAGATTACTTAGCATAGCATCAAACCTGGCAACCCTTAATATTAAAATCTTTTCCCATCTCAATGATCACAATTGTAATTATTAGTATACATTTCTTAAATGGTAGCCCTCCCACTGAACAGTAAGCTCCCTGGGGACAGAGACCTTGTCCATCTCATTCCCTGCTCTATATCCCTAGTGTTTTACTGGGTACCTAGAATGTACTGGAGAAACAGTCATGGGGGTGGGAGGGGTGGATGATGAGAAATTACTTAATGGGTACAATGTACAATGTTTGAGTGATGGATACACTAAAAGCTCAGACTTTTTGAGCTTCACTGAGCATCTGGGGCAGCATTAGGCTTTGTGGGAAAACTAAGGACAGACAAGACTTTGACCCACTCCTGCGTTCTTCACAAAAACAACATAAATACAAAATCTTGTATGCAATTTTGGTAGGTTCATATCCTTTGGCAGAGCAACTCTTCTTCCAGATACACACGCACACAAATACAGGTATAAGGATATTTGTAGTGGCATTGTTTAAAATAGGAAACCCTCAGAAACAAACCTAAAGTCCACCATTAGAGAATGGGTGAAATAAACCAGGAAAGGGGGTAGGCAAGTGCTGAGTACAGACAGCACTTCCTTCAGACTCAGCTTCCCCTTAAAAGATGTAGGGGTCTTCCTGCCCTCCCACCTTGTGCCCCCAACTCAGCAAGGTCCCAGGGAAGGAAGAAATACAAGCAGGGAGCACAGGATGAGGCTAAATAATGAATTGTGTGTTTTCTTTGGCCAGGGCAGTCTGGCCAACCTGTGGGGGCTGCTGGGCAAACATTTTTCATATTTTAGTAGCTGGCCTATGCCCAAGGCAGTCAGAGAAGTTAAGTAAGCTTTGAATGAGCTGCGCTCATGCTCTCCCCAGCCCAAAGAATTCTTAATGAGGTTCTAAGGCAGCTGCCTCCAGCAAACTCGTGTGGCCTTAAATATCACTCACTCTACACTACTTTTAATGAATGCAAATGATTCAGCAACAAAACACTTAGCCTGGAGTGAAATCCGTCTTTGTGTGGCTGGTTTCACCGGCTTACAGCCCCGCTCAGGCAGGGCCCTACTGGGCAGGCAGGCACACAGCCCAGCAGAGCCGCAAGTGCCCAGGCTAGCCCAGGCAGACCCCTGCACATCCAGGGCAGTGGGCACAGAATGCAGGAAGTGCACAGCACAAGAGAAGACCCTCGCCCTTCCCCACCCACTACCCCAACAACAAGGTGCAGACCCTTGCATCTGCACCTCTCTAAGACTCTGGCTCTGGGGCAGAGGAAAGTGTGAGCAGAAAAACAAAAGGTATTTCTTTGATCTAATGAAAGGGGCTGGTCCCGGGAACCTCAAAGGCCCCTTCGGTCAGCATACATCCGGCATTCAAGGGCACTTCACTTGAGACACGCCCACTCCCCACCCCCACTTCACCTGATGCCAGGTACCGCAGGAACTCAGCCACTGAGAACCTGAAAAGCTCACTTGGATCCTCGCCCTCCTTCACCAACTTCACGGAAGCAACAAAAACAGAGGCAGTGTAAATAACACGATTTACACCCTGTTTTCGGAGTTCTCTTTTGGCAGCAAAAACTGAAAGCAATTTGTCAGGAGTCTAAAAGCAACTTTTAACTAATTTATTTCCAACCTGAGGCTCAGGGGGATTTGTTCCCCTGTCAGCCTGATCAACACCTCTCCCCAGTGAGGAAGCAGCCTGGCCAGAACAGGCTGCTGCTAATTCAGCTGCCACTATCTTCACCCACGAGACCAGCCGCTGGCAGGAGACCCACGAAGGTCCATTCAAGTTCTCTCTAGGCTTTCCTGGTCACGGAGGTAAATATAGAATCAAGGGCATAAGACCCAAACTAGGCAACTGGCTAAACTCAGGACAAGCGAGGGCCCACAGGTATCTGCCTCAGTGCCTTAGACATAAAAATGGCTTCAAAGTGTTGGCTGATTTGGTGTGAAAGAAACCACTGCCTCTTTCAATCCTCACAGGACAGAGAAGACAGGAAGATCAACCTCCCCAGAGAAAAAAATTTCACGTTGTAGTTTAGAAGGCCTCCAAAAATAAGTTGTACATCATTGAAACTGCCCTTAGCAGTACATCCAAGGCTTTCAAGAAAAGAGCACTGAAAATTTTCTTAACACTGCAACAGTGTTCTTCCTGATTGTTTGAGGCATATTATCTACGATACCTTATTCTTCTTCAAGACACTCCTATAGGAAGCCAAAGGAAGTAAAGAAGGGCATTCACTTGATAGAGGAGCTGGGCCTCCTAGCCCCTGGGACTCTTAAGTTCTTGCCTTCTAGCTGATCCATTAATCAGCCCCTTTCCTACCTGGGTGCACCTACCAAGAGTTAAAACTCTGGGTGACAATGAAGAAAAAATGCATGCTGAAACCCCTATCAGGTAGAGTGCCTACGCCTTTAGACATGAACATGTTGAAGGCTTGAAACACAAACTTATATAGCAATCTATTTTAAAAACAACAACATTGCTCTTGATATTTATACAAAAAAGATGTATCTTTTTTCCTTTCATCTACCATCTAAACCCATCCCCACTGCCAATTCACCTCACCATCAAATGAACCAGAACTCAGTCAAAAAAAGGATTTCCTGGCCTTGGGGCTACTGTGACCTGAAGAGTGAAAGGTGGCATTCAGCAATGCTCCGCTGGCACAAATCAGAACGAATGGCACCAGGTGTCTCCATGAAGTCAGGATCAACCCCACACACCTGTGTTGCCAGGGGAAGCATGTGCTACCATCCTGTCTCCAGCCTCAGCTCCAGACACTGACTGTACGCCTTCTCTGCACTCGGATCTTATTAATTACTCCCTTTCGGTTCTGTCTTGATACACTTATCAACAATCCATTTCTGGAGTGAATCTCCAGTTGCCCCCAGGAACAGCTCAGCCTTTTGAAATGGAGACTCTGCTGTCAGAGAGTCATTTTGTTCTTGCCATAACAAACCGTTTGCCCTCTTAGGGACATCTCTCTCCTCTTCTGGACATGTCTTGCCTTCTGAGGACTTAAAGTCCACAACCTCACACACATGCACACAATACTTAGTATGATGTCTTATGCCTTAAGCATCATTTGTTATTTATGTGCCTGGCTAAATGGAAAGGAGTGTCTATTGAAAGTTACTGGTAGAGAGGAAGTAAAAACAGGCCTGCAAGTTAATCACTCTCATCAAAGTTATGACCATCTTTTATTGAGCATTCACTAGATCCCAGACCTAAGTCCTTCACATACACTGAATTTTGCAGACACCACTGATTTTAAGATGCACCTTTATGTTCACTAAAAGGAAAAATGGTACCTGGTGAACTAAGACACAATACTATATACAGTAGTCCCCCCTTATCTTTGGGAGATACATTCCAAGATCCTCAGTAGATGCCTGAAACCACAGATAGTACCAAATCCCATATATATTATGTTTTTTCCCAGACATACCCATGATACAGTTTAACTTATAAATTAAACATAGTAAAAGATTAACAATAACTAATAATAAAATAAAACAATTATAACAATATGCCAGCATCACTACTCTGTGCTTCAGAGCCATCAGTAAGTAAAATAAAGGTCGCGTGAACACAAGCACTGCAATATCGCGACAGTTGATGAGCTGGACAAAGGGATGATTCACATCTCATGTGGAACAGAGTTGGACAGTGAGCAGTTTCATCAGGCTTCTCAGAATGATGTGCAACTTTAAACTTAGATAAGGGAGGGCTATTGTAATTGATGATAAGTTACGTCCCAATTTCAAAGATGTGAAACTGTGAAAAGAAAGAGCATCTTAGAATCAATAAAATATAGTACTATCTCATTTAATTCTTACCAGCATTCTAAAGGGATTGGTATTATTATTCCCATCTTACAAAAGAGGTAACTGAGGCTCAGAGAAGGGGAAGTGAACTGTCTAAGGTTCTCTCGGCCAGTAAGCTGTGGAGCCAGAACTCAGTTCCTGAACAGATTTCTGAATTTCCCTGGGAGGGAAGGGACAAGGTGGGGGGCAGCCAGGCCTTGGACAGAAGCTTCTTGGTTAAAACTGCCCCATCA
This sequence comes from Mirza zaza, assembly GCA_008750895.1. NCBI lineage: Eukaryota > Metazoa > Chordata > Mammalia > Primates > Cheirogaleidae > Mirza > Mirza zaza. The sequence continues at coordinate 15,032 of VSMD01073280.1, forward strand.
AAGGCAAATAACACTTGTTTGGCTGATCCCTAAAATCAGGGTCTTTCTTCAATTGCACCTTCACTGATCCTGTTTCCAGAAACAACAAAAGGAAAACAGGTTTCCCTAGCTCCTTCCTTGCAAAACTGGCTGGAAGTGAGGGGGAACCTCTCAGCCAACTTGTTATATATAAAGCACATTTAACGAGCCTTTCAAGTCCTGGGAGTGGGAGAAAGAAGGGTTCATTGGAAACCTGATACTTTGGCAGCCAAGCAAGAGGGACAGGGCCCTTACCATCAGCCCCTGGGGATAAACACCATCCCAAAACCCTTTGTCTGCCAGAAGATACTTCCTGGGGGGCAGGAGGCGGCAATGCTTTTTACAACAAAGCCCACCTAACAACAACCATCCACCGGAGACCTGGCTGGGGTCTTTGTACAACCCACCTAACCATAAACCTGCTGGGGTCCTTCTCTCCACAAATACCTGTGACCATCATAAACACCCTTAAACAACCCTCGTTTACTGCCCAGCCTGCCTGCTGCTAAATGAGGGCATTTGTTTCAAATTTGCAAATACCGAAAGCAGTGGAAACCGAAGTCCGCCCCTAAAATGAAATGTTCTGCATTCCTCCGGGCCTGAAGCACCACGCTTCAAAAGCTGCAAGAGGCCCTGGCTGTTTACTCACTGGTGGGGCTATTGGGAGAGGTATTTCCCTGCTCCCTGAGGAGGCACCTTTGATCCAAGCCGGGTGGGAAGGGGCAGAGGGGTGCCACCGTGCCCAGGCTAGGCTGTGCCTGCGCTCTCCTGCCCCTTTCTGGGTCACCAGTGGTAGCTGTGGAGCAGCCTGGAAAAGGGAGTCTCTGGAAAGCCCAAGTAGAGACTCGCCTAAAATTGCTGCCTGAGCAGGCCAGCTTGGCGGCCTTCACAGGAGCGCTCAGACTGTCTTCCAACGCTCTTCAGACAAAGGTAACGAGGGTAAGAGAAGACACAGGAGGCCAAGAAGCAGGAACAGCACTCCAGCCTCTCACACAGACAGGAATAAAGGGCGAATTCCCCACTCCATCCCCCATCACACCAAGCAACCCAGGTTACTCAATAAAAGTCTTTTGTTCTAAGGAATTTTCAAAAGGGGAAGACAGAGACAGAGAGAGACACCTTCCTCCAGGCCCCCAGGGCTGTTCCAGGACCCAGCCTAGCCCCCTCCCCTCAACTCCAACCGCAGGAAGCCTGGACCCCCTGGTAGAGAAGGAGCCCAGATCATAGACCCAAAAGCTGCTGTTCAGTTGGACATTTTTAAATCGGCCAGTTTAACAATTGGTTTAATCTGCTATTAACCAAACTGATAAAATGATCTGCTCTGAGTGCTGGAACTCAACAGCATTTCCTTTTTTTTTTTTTTTTTTCTTAACGCTGCAAGACAATGTTTTCTTTGTGATTTGTTTTGCTTTTCCGATGGCTGGAAATGAACTTCATCTCAAATGCCATCCTAGCACATCACCTCTCTAAGGACCTGCTGGCCTGAGGGAGCCTCTCCCTCTTCTCCCAGCCAGGAAAGGGAAAGAGCTCCGATTTGTTGTTTTTTTCTTCACAGATGAGAAACAGTAGAATCAGATCACTGGAGTTGTCCCTTCGTATCCTAAAGTGACAAAAATATAGGCTCCCGTGTTGGAACCTGAGAACTTTTGAAGGAGAAGAAAAAACTCAAGCAGGATCACCAAGAGTGGTGACGGTTCAGCAAAAAGGAGATACACCTGGCAAAAAAAAAACCCCTGCATCTCTCAAGAATGTCAAATGTCATGGTCTTTTGAACACTTGTGAGGGTTAAAAGACTGGACTCCAAAGCCAGAAATTGAAGAGAAACCTAAATCATCATGCCCCTACTATGTGCCAGGGCCTGGAGCACCAAGTGTAGGCACCTCTATCTATACAAAAGTAGTTAGAAGTGGCAAACTCTAATAACCACTGGGGGATGACTCTTTTACCACCTACGTGCTCTCGACTCCCAGCAGGCAGCAGTGGTCTGGAATGTGGCAGCACACCTACAAGCCAGGGCCTGTAACTGCCCGTGACCTTCCAGAAGCACCAGGAGGTGGCGGCTAAGGATTCATGGGTTCCTAAGAAAAGCTCAAACCATGGGGATTCAGGCATAGTGTTCTAGGTTTTTAGACTATAAATAGTCTGACAATTAACTCTTAAAAACTTTAAAGATGTGTACCAACCTCCAAATGGGCCACTGAAAATCTTAATCTTGCTGTTTTGTAACAAAGGGGGGGCATGGAATTGGCCATCTGGAATGCTAGAGCCCAAAAGATCTCTCCATGTATAAATTATTCATATACTCCATATGTGAAAAGATCAATAAAGGTTACTCCACCCTGACTCTAGAAGGACTGCTCCCGAACCTACCAAGAGAGCTGTCTCATCTGCAAAATCCACTCCCCTATGTGTATTGTCCTCCAAGGCATGCGTGTGTAACATTTCATCGCTTCTAGTGATGGTGGATGTACAAGGCTTCTAAGTCGAGAGCACAGAAGCGACTGGCACTCTGGTCTCAGTTCTAGTCCTTACCAGCTCTGCAGTGTTGAGTGTATCATACTTTTCTGCCTTAGTTTCTTTACCTAACAAATGCTACCCCTACTTCCCGAAAACACCACCCTTGTCCTGCTTGCCTCCGAGCCTTGTTGATAGGATCAAATGTCAGCGTGAGTAAAAGCATTTTGTAAACTATAGAGCAGGGTGCAGCTGTCGGTTATTACAGATGAGGCTCTCCCAAACTATACTCAGCCCCTCCTTCCCAACTTTAAGCCTCCCTTCTGTGCAAACGAAGAAAAGGGGACTGACCCGGTAAACACTTCTGCCTTCTCTTACTCAGATAAAATCTCTCGTGGTTTTTTCCTCCCAAAAGAACTCATTCCCAAACCTCTCCACAATTTACTCAAACCTTTCCATTCCCCTTTGCACCCAGGGAATTACACCCTAATACCCACATCACCAGTTGATCGAGTCTAAACACATCTGTGCCCACGCACTACAGACTTCAAAATAAAACACAGCCCTCAGATTAAAATGCTCACCTGAGACCAAGGGCAAGGAGGAGAGCCCAAAAAGTATGGCAGAAACACGGCTGAAGGTGCCACACTGGGTCAGTCTCAAAGGTCACGATGGTGATTCAAAGTCTTCTATCCTCCAGTTGAGGCGCGGAGAGGAGGATGGGACTTGCCCATGGTCATCCAGGCAGTTTGGGCCAAATGTGGGAGCAGGGTCCATGTCTCTCTGCTCTGAGCCCAGTGTTCCTCCAGGTGCCTCCTCAGGCTCAAGAGCTATGGACAGCACCAGGACACCCACAGCTGGAGCCCATCAAGACCTGTGGGACTCACTTTTGAGACAGGTGATACAGCTTCTCTTGCAGGAATTCCTCTAAACCAGGAATGCCCACACACTTTACCTGGGGCCATGGGAGACTCTGGTGTCCCCAGGGAGAGAAGGAGACAGGAAAACCTGAAGCTCCTTAATAAAATGTGAAATAAACTCTGAGCAGCCTGCCCTTCCCTGGGGACTTAGCCAGCCTTCTGCATCAATTACCACAGAGAGCTAGGGGCCTGTATCTGCAAGGCAGCAAAACCCTCTGCTGGGGAGAGAAGCCCAGAAACAGGCCCACACCTCAGCAGCCACAGATACACAATGAGGAGTGGATACAGTCCTGGGGCTTCAGCTTCCCAGGCTTCTCCTACTGTATGTCAGGCAGCAGCGCCCCGCTTCACCACCATGGCAAGCAGAACCGTAGAGAAGAGGGCTGATCACAACATACAACGTTAGAACAGAGGTCACCAAAATCCTCTTGGCCCATCAGCTGAGAAACAAAGAGGCAATCGTTGCAAGGCCCTCATTCCAGTGGGACAGTCACGTATACTCTACGGGTCGTGCACTGCTTAAGACGCCTGACCAAAGTGTCAACACTGAAACGCGGCCGGAACTGCACCAGCCAAAGCCTTGAGCCCTGGTACAGGGTTGCATCCACCTGGGGGAAGGGGGACTTACTTCCAATGTGCACAAAGGCACTGCATGAGCTAGAAGCTGGGACACCTCAGCAGTCCCAAAAGCAGACAAGCATTCTCTTTGTTGCCCCCCGCCCACCCAAGAAGGAGACACAAAAAGAGCCACTGTGTCTACTGGAGGAGAGGCTGTGCATGCTGGTGCCCACTCTGGCCTCCATAACCACCCCAGGAGAGCCCTCCACCCTGATCACACAGCACCCCAGGGACCTCCCCACAGCCTGGACAGAAATTCCCACAAGTTACACAGATTCACTGACTGTGCAAACCCCCGCAGCCACCCAGTGATGATAGAAACCCTTCCCATGGGTATCGTTAAGTCTGCCTAGGCTGCAAGAAGCACAGTTTACTACCCCACTCCCTGGAAGAACCTCAGTGTTGTTGGGGGAGATGGCAGCCCTCAACCAGCACTGACCAGCCCCCCTCGGGAGGTAAAGGGAGGGAACTTTCCCTCCAGGAAATGCAAAGTGGTTGTGCCCACATTTGCTGTTGGAATACTGAGACCCATTCAGAAAACCTGTGCTTGTGAATGAGGAAACCATTTCTAAGGCTGCCAGTCAAGGGAGACTTTGTTGAGCCCTGCAAACTGCAAACCCATTGCAGAGAGTGGAAAGAAAGGCTAACACTTCAAAGAGAGACAAAGTGCCAGGACAGTCTCCTGGAAGAGACATCAGGGCTAACCAGCAGGGCGGCTTCCCAGGGGTCAACCATCTCCAGGGCTGAAGAGCATTTCATCACAACTTCATGGCGGCGGGGGCAGGGATAGGCATCGCTCGCATTGTGCAGATGAGGAAACTGAGACTCAGAAAAGTTAATAAACCAGCTTAGGGTCATGTGACTAGACAGCAATGGAGCCAGGACCAGAAGACAGAAAAACTGGCGTCACAGATCCATAGATGTCTCTTCTCAATCATGCATGGCTGCACTGTGACACTAGAAAAGAACCACCCAAGTTGTCCCATCATTCTGAGGCAGTCGCTGCTGCCCACATCTATTTAGAAATGTTGGACTCAGAGTGAGAGAGTGAAAAAAAAAAGAAAAAAGTGAGACAAAAGAAAAAAAATAGAAATGCCTGGCCCTCTCTCCTCTCTGAAGCCCTCCCACTCCCCATTTGCTTCTGCCTCTCTGATTTAACTATTGCACATATTCTGGAATGTTCTTCTATCCTACTTAGCACTTTACCAAATGTTGTGCTTAGGAGCTTCACCCATAGAAGACACTCAAGCACTTTGACTGGACTCCCTCTGAAGCTCCTAAATAATAATACCACCCTCTTTCTCAACACCACATGCTTGAGACTGACAAATTCTCCTTACAGCTACCCAGCGGTTCTCAAACTTGAGTGTAGGTAGAAATCTCCTAGGAAGCTCTTTATAAATGCAATTTTCTTTTGAAATTTGAACGATGTGACTGGATTGGCTATTCAAAAAATGTAAATATAACAAATAAGAAAATAAAATACTATTTTGTGGCCCCTCCCTCAATGACTCTGATGGGTAGGTCTGCAGTAAAGCCCAGGAAACTAAAATTTTAACCAGCACCTCTGGTTACCCGCCCTCCCACTATACTCTCCACTACACATTTTTGAGCAACACATATCTACACCTTCCTAACACGTGACACAAAATCCCTATGCTATGTCTTGAGATTTCGTTTTCAGAAGTTACATATATATCCACACCAGCGAGTGCATTCCCTGCTTATCAAGGCCTAAGCTTCTAACAGGAGGTTGGGATCTGTAGGACACTTGGTTGATGACGTTCCAGTCCCTTGTGCACTCATTCAACATACCTCAGTTAATGCACACAGGGAGACAAGAGCCTGGCGATGCAAAACCAAGTAGCATGAGGAGAAAGGCGCCTACATGTGTCAGCCCTTCAAACCAAGCTTCCTCTCTGCCCTACTGCTGTTTGTGTAACATTACTGGCAGGAAAATGGCCTAAAAGCAGAGAAGAAAAGAGGATGGAAAAAGTGACATACTACAGAGGGCTTCCTCAAACCGCTGATTAGCTGTGGCAGCTCCCGCGCGCCAGCTCCACCAAAGCGCCAGGGGGCTCGGCAGGGCTGAATGTGCACTCAGCGGTGAACTCAGAGAACCCCAAGATAGGACTCTAACACAGCCACAATGGCAGAACTTCCACACCTCCAAGAAAAAGGACCAGGCGGATGGGGGCCAGAGCAGGAATCAGGGAAGGGGCAGGCGCAATTCCAAGGCAAGGAAGGCTAGGGCCAGTGCCAGTAACCATGCCCTGAGCCTATAACCCCATCACGTGGCTCTGGCCAGGGCTAGTGCCCAGGCACCGCTGCACAGAGGCATATTACTGAGGTTAGGGAGAGCAGGGGGAGGTTGAGGGATACAGGCCAAGGACATCCAACCCTGTTTAATGACCCTTTCTTCCATCAGGAAAACACCAAAGACTAAATCCCTGGATCCAAACTGCTCTTGGCTCATATATTAGAGTCTAAACCGGCCAACCTCCATCCCAGACGAGTCTCACAGAAGCTGCATTGGCTTAAACACAAACTCACACAAAACCCCTCACTCCAGAATACGAAATGCTCCAAAGACTAACAACACTACAACTGTCAAAGCCTAGCAGAGACATGCCTCCCTTTATGAACCAAATGTATTCCTGAAAAGTCATCCTTGGACCAAATTTCTGCCTAACAAATCCAGTTTCTCCACTGGCTTTTGTTATGAAATGAGATGTACGCTCCTCTAGGAAAAGCTAAGGCTCTGAGAGGAACAGTCACATTTAATGTTGCAAACCTTCTAGGGTCATGCATTTAATGGACAAGTTTTTTTTGTTTTGTTTTGTTTTGGCAAAAACTATTTCAAATTAAACCCAAAGTGAGGTAATTTTTAAGTGAACAGATCACACCAAAGAGCGTTCACATGAACTAAGTTATTTAAAGCAAATCTTCAAATATTGTACAGGATCTTGGGCCCCTAATTGACACTCCTGCATCAAGAAAGCTCTGTACCTTGAGTTTCTGTACAAAGAGGGATGCCTAGACCAAGACTTCTGGAACTGTGGGGTGCAGTCACCTGGGGATCTTGTTAAAATGCAGACTGTAATTCTGATTCATGTTCTCAGGGAATGCCGATGCCACTGGCTTTGGGCCTTATTTTGAGTAGCAAAGTAATGGATAATCTAGGCCCCTATGTAGGAGGGGACCTCAGCACCCGTTTTTAAGCTGCAGCCTTTAAAGGCTAAGTCAGCTTCATATGTAGAGGCCACTGCCCATGCACAGAACTCAGAGAAAGCCAAAAGCCCTGCCACATCCAAACTTGGAAAAGCCACCACCAAAAACAGCCAGCCCAGAAACAGGGAAGGAAGGTCTGATCCCTTGATTCGGTCGTGGTAGAGCTGGCACAAGGAGGAACAACAGGCGATCCCAACCCAGAAAAACTGGACAGGGCACAAAAGACTCCAAATGTCTAGGATGCAAAGGGGATGTTTAACTTTGCCCTTAATTACTCTGCCCTACACCCAAAAGGTTCATTTGCTTTTTTAATAAACCTAGGTAAGGACTCATTATAAATAAGGTACTGTACTACATTCTACAGGGGGAGCCCTTCAGTAAATTAAAACCCAACAGAGGCAAAAATATAGAAGGTGCCCTAAGAATGACAGAGTCCAGGCAGCCACTTTCTGGCAGGAAAGACAAGACAGCTTCATAGAGGAAGTGGTTGTGGCGCTGGGCAAAAGGGAGATGGGAAAAGGCAATACACACCGGGACTGGCCCGAGAGAAAGGAAAGGTTCTCTCTGGCCCAAAAGGTCAAAAAGAAACCAGATAAGCTTTAGGAGACGGCAAATAGGCCAGCTGGACTGGAATGGAGGGTTCCAGTAGGTGGAAAATGTTTGTTGGGAATGATTTTGAAGCCGAAGGTATGTTGGGAGCACATTGCAGAAGAGAAAAGACCAAGGAAGAGGCTCTTTACATACTTCTTTATATTTAATCCTCAGCACAACTCCAGGAAGTAAGCACCTTACAGAGGAGGCAAACTGAGAGATCAAGAGATTTGCCCAGGACCACAGGGCCCATCAATGAGTTTGAGTTGCTGTTCAGCCAAATACAGTCCGCCCTCCTTAACCCTGGGTTCCAGTCATGGATTCAACCAAGGACCAAAAATATTCAGAAAAATAATAATAATAATAATAATAAAACAATAAAAAATAATATAGATTTTAAAATATAACAACTATTTACATAATATTTACATTGTATAAGGTATTATAGGTAATCTAGAGATGATTTAAAGTATATGGGAGGATGTGCCTAGGTTATATGCAAATACTACATCATTTTAGATAAGGGACTTAAAACTTATTTCGGATTTTGGTATCCTTGAAGCTGTGGAACCAATCCCCCAAGGACACTAAGGAACGACTGTATTTCATCTCCATAGTCTGAGCTCCACCCACTACTCAATGTTGCTTTGAATGCCAGGTGTCTGAGTATATCCTTTGGCAAGCGATGTAAAGATGACCCCTCCCCTCTCACCATACTGCCCAACAGCTGAGAAAAGCCATCACTAATAAAAGCAACGCCTAGGCCTGAATTACAGGCTGCAGAGCCTTGAGGAATCTACAAGACATCCTATCCCTATCTCAGGATGTGAAGACTCAATTTCCCCAACCAAGAGCCCCCAGAGGAAAGAAACCAGGGAGGGGGGATGGGAATGGGGCTGGGTAGTGACCACAACTGACCATTCAAGTGACTGGGGTTAAGAATCCCAGATTTCAAACTTCAAGCCTTCTCCTCCTCCTCCACCATATTTATCACAACAGGGATCTCAAAGTTTGGAAAGTAACACAGTCATTTACAGCATAATTACCCAAACTTCAAAATGGTCTAATCCACAACCTAGTCAGCCTTAGTCCCTTACTCCAGCCTTATTAACAGTGGGGTCTCACTACAACTCCAGTTAATTACACAGTTAAACAATGAGATGAAAAAATCTACTGTGATCTATTAAAAAGTCATTGCTCCCTTTAGTCACGCATCTGGGGGTGGGTTTGAGTCCCAGGACTTCACTAGAAGACAGCAGGCACCTCAGCCTAGGCTGAAATTGTTTACAGCACATGGACAGGTTCCACACCAAGGCACATTTGGTGGAATTGATTTAAAGCTCTCATTAAAATGTTCCTTTGTTGAGCACAAGACATCCCCTCCAACCCCCAGGGGATTCCAGACCTCCTGTCCCCAGCCCTCAGCAGCCCTGACTTTCCCCCATAGAACTCCCCCTCCCTCCCCTAAACACCCTCCATCAGATTAACATCATTAACATCAGAGTCATCTTCTCATGGAAGAATTTAGGAATTTAGCATTTGTTGAACAAGAGCCCTGTCTCCACCAGAATCTCCCCTTGACTCCAGAACTCTAAACAGCAGCAGCGCAGGCAGCCACATCAGGCAGACCCACACACCAAAACCCAACCAGACAACCCAGGAGGCCCTGAGCTTGGGCAGCTCACCCACATGGCTGAGCCTCCACTCCGGCTGTGCAAAAAAACTTCCATACTTCCTCTGGGAGCAGATGTGGATTCTGCCATGAGCAATAACCACCACACACACAGGAAACACCCCCCACTGAATCCCCAGAGCTTGTTCTCTTTCCGGGGCTACATTTACCTCTCCTTGTACAACTGGAGGTTGGGGAGGTGTTGATTCCATCAGTGCCAAAACCCCTCAACAACTGGCAGGCCAGGAAGATGTTAGAAAAGGCAATTCCCGACCCCTGCCCTCCCCACTGCCACTCTACAAGGGAGGGGGAAAGCGATAAGCTAGGACGGGTCCCCAGGACAGAGTTCCCCAAGAGAAAGCTGCTTTGAGGACCACCACCAAAGATTTTGTGTTTTGGAAGATGGGAGGCTTTATTTCCAGTTCAGGCTATTCGGGATGTGAGGGTAACTGGGTGCTTTCCTGTAAGGCACTTCAACACCTCAGTGGAGACTCTTAGGTGTGATCAAGCCAGGAAATAAAAGCTGATGGTCAGGGGTCTGTCTGCCTTGGAGATGCGGCCACACCCTCATCAAAATGCTGAGGCCCTCCAAGAAAAGCCAGAGTTTGCTCTTTTTGCCTTTCTGCCCTAAAAAAAAGAGACTTCCTTTCCTCTGTTAGGACAGATAGGATGTTAATCCAGGAAGAAGCAGAATTAAACCCCGTCCGCACCTTTGCAGGTCGGCCATGCCCGATTTTGGCAGCGGCCTTTACACATTAGTCACCGCGACAGCCTGGGACCCTCTGCCTCCCAGATTCGCCCCTGGCACGAAATGGGCTCACGCTCCAGCCCGTGAGCTAGAGAAGAGGCGACCCCTAATTCTTCCCTTCTTCCGCCCTCACTGGCAGGGCCATCTGGGGTCCCAGTTTTGCCCAGGAACTTGGAGGGAAGCCGGGAGCGGAGTGGGTAACAAAGCTCCGCGCTCTGAGCGCTGCAGGTCGGTCGAGCAGCGGGCCCCAAGCCTTCACCTGGACTGAGCTTGCCGGGGTGACTCTGTCTCTCCCGCCGCACCCCCCACAGAGCGGGTAGTTGTTCCTCCGCGGAAAAGAAAACTCCCCACCTGGTCCTGGGAGCCGGCAACTCCCGGCCGTTCTCGAGCAGACTCTCGGGTCGGGCCGGGAAAACTGTAGAGGCTGGAAACGCGTCCCCGCGGCGCCAGTGGGAGAGGGACCCCGACCGAGTTCGCGGGGGCTTCGCCAACCTCCCGGCCCTGAAGCTCCTCGTGCCCGGCGAGCCTCCCCTCGACTCCAGGGTTTCTGCCCCCGCTCCAGCCGCCCAAACCCACCTCCCCGGGTGCCCCCTTGTCCCCGCAGGACTCCTGCGCTTCCCGAGCCCTGCTTCCCCAGCTCGCCAGGACTCACCGCCCAGCAGCGGCAACAGCAGGACGCTAAGCAGAGGCAGCCGGCGGGGGGTGGCCGGGGACCCCCGCGCAGCTCCCATCGTGGCGGCTGGGGGAAAGGAGCTGGAGGGCGCGCGGCGGGCGCGCAGACTGCGCTCCGCGGCGGGCCCAGGAGGCCGAGCGCACAGAGCGCGGGCGCTGCCGCAAAAGCCGGAGCCGGAGCCGGAGCCCGAGCCCGAGCCCGAGCCCGAGGGCGTCCCGAGCCGGAGCCGCGCGCTCCCGGTACCTCGGAGTCCTCGCGCGCGCCGCCGCCGCCGCCGCCAAGCCCCGCCCCTCCGACGCCCCCTCCCCGCCGGCCTCCGCGTGGCGCCCCGCCCCTCCGACGCCCCCTCCCCGCCGTGGCGGGAGGAGCTCGCGCTTGGGGGAGGGGTCTGGAGAGGGATGGGGAACAGAGGGAGGAAGGTTCTGAGCAGTGCAGGGCACCTTAGCAAGGTAGTGGAGTATACTCTGTGCCCACCGCCTAATCTACAGGAACCCAGGGAACCAAAGTGACTTTTGTGATTCCGTGGCCCCTAGGGAGTTCTGGGCCTACCTGGAGGCTCCGACCAACAGTTCCCCCAGAATTTTCCAGATAAAAGGAAGGAAGATGGGCCCTGACCCATTCTTCAGCAACCCAAAATCCTAAGGGAGACCTTGAACAGCAGGATGTCCTTGATGTCCCCAAGCGGGATAACCTGATGATGTTATGTACCCCAGGACGGATGTAGCCTAGAGAAGGAGGGGAAGAGTGCATGTCTGGGATCTGATTTTGTTCTGGACCAATCTGGACCCAAAGGTAGAAACACTGGGCTCTGAAAGCTAGGCTGAAGGCTGTTAAACTGACAAATTCATCCCAAGTCCATCTCCAGGCAGTCTGGGCTATGTCAGGGCATGGCCAACTCCAGCTGTGGGGAGGCCCAGCACAGCCCTTGTTCCAGGCACCCCACCCCCCACCCCCAGCGCCACCACCCCCCACATTCTTTCTTTGTTGTGAAAGCAGCAAGGGGTGTAGGAGGCGGTCAGGAGGAGTCAAGCTTCAGAAGATGGGCCCCAGCTGCTGCTCAGGCCTCCAGGATATGCTGAGAGGGGATGGATAATGCCTTGTCTCCCCTCTGGCTCCAAAGGGCCCCCCAGGCCTGCTTAGACTTCCCTTCCCCCAAGCAGCTGGGAGGAGGAGGGGCAGCCACAGAGGGCCTCACAGCCAGGAGAAGTGGCGCCAGGACTCCAGGGTCCTGCCACATGGCCACCACATGTCCCTGACAACCCAGTCCTCAGCACCTTCTCCTTGGGTTGTGGGCCTCCTTCCCCATCCCCCAGATGCCTTCCTACAGGCCCTGCTGGAGAGGATACAAACAAGGGGAGGAAGAGAGAAAAGATCCAAGAATCAACACTCCTCCTGTCGCCCCATCCATCACTGCCCCTTGCCCTCCTGTGAAGGGCCCCAACACAACCCTTGCTTCCTATCCTCTTCAATCCGGACTCAAGCAGCAGAAAGGTTACCTGATTCTTTTATTTAAGAAACGTGAAATACATGGACCTGAAGTGAGGCAGCAGAGAGGCAGAACAGGAGAGGCCAGACCAAGGCTGCTTGGCTGGCCAACCCCAAACCCTCTGCCAGAAAAGCCAGCAGCAGGCTGCATCTCTGAGGTGTATACCTGCTTCTTACCCACCTTGGGGGCCTCAGAGCTAGCTACCCTAGAAGACCACAGGGTGAGGAGAGGGTATCCTGAGGGCTATTGCCTAAGGGGGATTCCTGAGGAGGGAGCTGAGACCCTAAAGGCAGCAGCAATCTTCTGGTTAAACTGCTCCCCCTTCACTGTCCCACCTTGGGGTGGGTAAGAGCCAGGAGCAATGGGGAATGCTGTGAGGACTGTGGGGGGACCCAGCAGACCTGGGGGTTGGGTTGAATGTCAGCTGCTTGAAGAGAGGTCCGTAGTGCTGGCACTGAGGCCCCGGGAGACCTGAAACAGACACCACCACCCCATTAGCCCAGGGACCTCAGCCTCCCAAAGACTGTCCATCCATCCCATGGCTACAGTCGATCTCTGGACCTAGGATTGCGTCTATAACCTCAACTCCAAGTTCTGGGGCTTTTGGCTTTTGTTTAGCCTCTGTTAGCAATTTCCAGAAGCCCACAATCTGGTGGAGAAACTACCTGGAAGAGCCACATGAATACTGGCATACACTTTGAAAATGTGGACACAAATGGTTGTTTGCTATTAGACTATCACGACTGTTCTCTCAAATGGAGATTATTTAGTACTTTTTTTTTTCCCCTTCTCATCTACCACTAAGCCCCAAGGTAAGGAGTATGGTGACTGCAGGAGGAAAAACAGTATCCCCAAATCATTCTTTTCTTTTTCTTTTCCAGAAACAGGTATCCCTCTGTCGCCCAGGCTGCAGTGCAGTGGTGAGATCGTATCTCACTGTAACATCAAACTCCTGGGCTCAAGTGATCCTCCTGCCTCAGCCTCCCAAGTAGCTGGGACTTCAGACATGAGCCACCATACCTGGCTAATTTTTTTTGGTTTTTGTAGAGATGAGGTCTAGCTATGTTGCCCAGGCTGGTCTTGAACTCCTGGGCTCAAGTGATCCTTCCATCTCAGCCTCACAAAGTGTTGGGATTACAGGTGTGAGCCACCATGCCCTACCCCAAATCATTTCTGGATTTTTTTTTTTTTTGAGACAGAGCCTCGCTCTGTTGCCCCAGTATAGAGTGCCCTGGCATCAGCCTAGTTCACAGCAACCTCAAACTCCTGGGCTCAAGCGGTCCTTCTGCCTCAGCCTCCTGAGTAGCTAGGACTACAGGCATGCACCACCATGCCCAGCTAATTCTTTCCATATATTTTTAGTTGTCCAGTTAATTTCTTTCTATTTTTAGTAGAGACAGGGTCTCGCTCTTGCTCAAGCTGGTCTTGAACTCCTGACCTCGAGTGATCCTCCCACTCCCAGAGTGCTAGGACTACAGGTGTGAGCCACCCCGCCTGGCCCCCCCACTCCTTTTTTAAGACAGAGTCTTGCTCTGTTGCCCAGGCTATAGTGCCATGCCATCAGCCTAGCTCACAGCAACCTGGAATTCCCAGGCTCAAGCGATCCTCCTACCTCAGCCTCTCAAGTAGCTGGGGCTTACAGGCTTGCGCCACTACACCTGGCTAATTTTTTCTATTTTTGGTAGAGACAGCGTCTCACTCTTGCTGAGGCTGGTCTCCAACTCCTGAGCTCAAGAGATCCTCTTGCCTTAGCCTTGTGGAGTGCTAGGATTACAGGCATGAGCCATGGCGCCTGGCCTCATTCTTGAATTATTCATAATTTCAAAGTACCAGTTTAAAGAATATCGATTACTATTTCCCTCCTGATTAACTTTTTGCTACTAACATCTGGCCTGAAACTATCCCTTGATGGTCACCGCACCCAACAAGTACTCTGGACCTGATTCCTTAATGACTCTAATCCCACTTTATGCCAGGTGGCTTTCCCTGCTTCCCTAATCCCACTGGGTGAGCTTGCTAGCCGTCCTTTCTCACCCACCACCAACATGCTCACAAGTACTGCTCTCACCTGGAGGGGTGCAACACTGGGTTGGTTCAGATAGTTCAAGGAGGCTGCTCGCTTCATGTTGCTGCTACAATGGAAAAATAAAGAATTGAGGCCTCCTCTTTTCCTCTTGAATGTCCCTAAAGCTGTGGGCCTCTTGGGCACTGCCACACAGTATCCAATCACTGTCTACCCTCTGTCCCCTCCTATCCCACTCTTATGTGTATTAAGAACCAGCATCTCCTCGGGTGCCTTCATCTCCCACCCCACTGGGGCACCCATACTGCCGAACTCTCTCTCCATGGCCATCCTGTTGACCTCCTCCATGTTTCTCTCCAAGATACTTCTCTCCTCCAGAGATCAGAGGCCAAGAGGAGTTGAAGGCAAGGGCTTACTTGCCTGCTTTGCTATATCTCAACTTCACTGTGTACCTGGAAGGCCGAGGCTCTGTCCCCTGGAGCTTCCTCACCAGGAGTTCGCTGCTTCTACGAAGCACATCCCGGATCTTGCCGAGAGAGCCACTCCTCTGCAGGGTCCCACTGCCATCCTGGCAGAGAGGAATGAGCAATGGAAGCTAAGAGGATCCCACAAAGACTGGTTTCTGAGTCTACTACTGCCATTTCTTCTGCACACATCCCCCAACCCCAAAACCCACTGATTAAAAACAAGAGCCCTGTCAAAACTGGCTCCCAGAAATACTCCTGAAGGAATGTACTAATAGAATAAGGACAATATGCCCCCATATTCTACAAGAGCTCAGAGAAAGGCAGGCTCAGAGCCTCTTACCACCACCAGCAGGAAATCAAGAGGCAATGGTTAGACTTACCCCTGACCACTCCACAGCCACAGAAGCATCTTCACCTCCCTCAAACCTCACACTGTCCCCAGGGCCTTCCTGGGAGGTCCTTCGGTCACCGTCCCCAAGCAGCTCTGCCACCTTAGTCTGGCTGATGGGGTCAGTGCCCTGAAAGGAAAAGGAAGTACCTAGAACTTCCTACTGCTTAACTCCGGATGGGGCTTTTAAACTTTTTTTACCATCAGCTACTGCAAGGGAAACATTTTTTCCTTGTGATGTCCCAGTATACACCTACAGGAGTAATACCTTTCCTATTTACAATGCATTCCTGTATATAGATACATGTATGTTTTTAGCCATGGCTCACACTGAATTGATTTCATGACCTACTAATGAGACACACAATTTGAGAAACTTTTACTCAAAACTGTCCTCAACCTCACTCCCATCACCCCATACCACCCATAAAACCCTTCTTATGAAAGGGGAAGATTTCCCCTTTATAACCCCATTTAGTGAAGGGAATCTTGAACTTGGAGTCCAAACTACAAAGGGCAGGTGGGAGGTAAGAACATGCTTAAAAAAAACCACAATCACTACAAGACTGCCTCACTTACTTCTCCCCTGTCTTCTTCTTCAGCTTTTCTTATTCTTTTTCTTTCTTTCTTTCTTTCTTTTTTTTTGTTTTTTTGAGACAGGGTCTCATTCTGTCACCCAGGCTAGAGTACAGTGGCTTAGTGTCTGCAACCTCAAACTCCCAGGTTCAAGCGTTCCTCCTGTCTCAGCCTCCCGAGTAGCTGGGACTATAGGTGCACACCACCATGTCTGGCTCATTTTTTTTTCATGTTTTGTAAAGATAGGGTCTTACTATGTTGCCCTTGAACTTTTGGGCTCAAGCAATCCTCCTGTCTTGGCCTCCCAAAGTGGTGGGATTATGGGCGTGGGACACCACACCCAGCTTCCTCTTATTTTTAGACTTACAAGAAGCCTCAGTGGTCCCTTGTCCCCAGGACCCCTCCTTCTTAGACCTCCTTCTCACGCAGGCTTCTGACCTGTTTCCAAGAACGCAGGGCACATTCTTCCAGGGTCTCAGCTGCCTCCAGCTTTCCCTGGCGCCTGTAGAGAGCTCCTAGGTTTCTCAGCGTAGTGTTCACTGTGGGACTGTGAGGAGTGAGACCAAGGAAAGAAGAGAGGATGGGATAAGAAAAGAAACCAGGAAAGAGAAGGAGCATAGCTAAGGTCGAGAGAAGATCAAGGAAAGAAGGAAAAAGGTCCAGGAGGCTGGGATCAGGGCTTGGATGGAGGGCATTGGAGGCCAAGCCAGCTTTTCACTGGCAGCTCACCTGCTCACTTTGCAGGCCTTGTACCAGCCTCCATACTCAGCATAGGGTGTGCTGCCCTCACGGTGCCGGCTCTGTAGGACGGGGTCAGGGGAAGAAGAGGGAGTCAGAGATGAAAATAAAGAGATGCTGGGTATAAGCTGGCATGGGGCTAGTGTACAGGCTGGGTTGGGGAAGGCACTACACTTCTGGGGCTGGTGCTAGGTGGGAAGCAGCTGGGCTAATGCACGGAGTAAGACAGAGACTCCAATAGCATCAGGGTTCCCAGGCTGCCACCCAACTCACTTTGCTCATTTCCTCTCGCTCCTCTGCATGCATCCAGATGGGCTTGTGGTCGCCTAGAGGTGATACATGGGGTGGGATAGGGAGGTTAGAGATGGAAATGGACAGTACAGGGGGAACCAGGATCCAGTGGCTGACAAGGCTGGATGAAAGGGGTCTAGCTCCCTCTGAGAACCACTGTGGCCTAACCCCTCACCTTTAGTCTGCATTTCTTTTTTTCTGAGACAGAGTCTCACCATGTTGCCTGAGCTAGAGTGCCATGGCATCAGCCTAGCTCACAGCAACCTCAAATTCCTGGGCTCAAGCGATCCTCCTGCCTCAGCCTCCCGAGTAGCTCACTACAGGCACCCACCACCATGCCTGGCTAATTTTTTTCTATTTTTAGTTGTTTGGCTAATTTCTAGTCTGCATTTCTTTACCTCCCTACAGCCCTCTCCCCAGGACCTCACCACTTACCATCCACAGACCCAAACTCCTGCAAGTGAGCACGGGTCAGGATCTCTTTGTATAGTGTCTCAGCCTCAGCATATTTGCCCTGTTTCAGGTAACAGGAAGCCTGGGAGGCACAAAGGCAAAATACAGAAGAAAGAGATGGAGGGACACAAGGTCTTAGCCAGGTTCAGGGAGTTCCATTTCTTGGTGTCTCTGTAACTCTCCCCAGAGATCCTCCTCACACCTTCTTTCCTATCTATAGCATCGAGGGTATTTTCACGCCACTCTCAAAGGAACTTCTGCCACTGGAATGAAGCAGACCCCTCATCCCAAAGGTAGCCCCAGAGATGAGTACAAAGTTGACAAGAATAGTGCTCCAGATTATGATGCTTCCCAATTCCAGGAGCCAGGTGGCCTTTCCCTTTTCCTCCTTCCACCCACTTTGTCCCTCCCTTCCTTACCAGGTTGTTCTTGGTCCGAGCTACATTAGGGTTGTCCGGCCCCAGCTGCCCTTCATAGATGGCCAGTGCCCGCTGGTAGTAGCGTTCCACAGCCTCATACTTGCCCTGGTTCTGGCACAACAGAGCCAGGTTGTTCAGCTGCTTTGCCACATCTGGGTGGTCAGTGCCCAGGACCTAAAAGGGAGCAAAGGAGTAATAAATGGCTATGATTACGTGTGTGCATATGCACACGTGTGTGTGTGTGTGTGTGTGTGTTTGTACACATGCATGCACAAGTGGACAGCAGAGGGAAGGGAATGATGGAAGAAGAAATGAGGCAGAGATAGGCAGATGAGAAAAAAGAAGTGAGGGAGAAGGGTCAGATCAGATGAGAGATGTGGAGAAAGGATTACAGCAACAAGGGAAGAATGGAGAGAGGGCATGGGTACCTTTTCTCGAATCTCCAGTGCCCTCTGGCATAATGGCTCCGCCTCCTTGTATTTGCCTCTTTTGCCGTAGAGCACCGCCAGATTGTTGAGTGTGGCAGCTACCTATGAAGAGAGGCCTGTCCCCATCAGACACTGACACTGCAAAGGACCTATGAGAATCTGAGGGTTCCCCTATTTGTACAGCAGGGCTCCACATTGCACAACTGCAAGAGACAGAGGCTGAAGGGAGGGGAAACTGCTGAATAGGATGGCTCTGAGGCTCTATGGAGTGGTATCGCCCTCTAGGGGGATTTTTAGAAATTTCTCAGGTTTTTTTTGGGGGGGTGTTGCCATAAAGATTGGGAGCACTATTACCTTTGGGGAGGCAAAGAAAGACACTGCCAGACATTCAAACACTGAATGTAAACTTTGACATTTGGTGGAATATCAAGATAGGAGTTATGTTTTGTGAGATACATCATCCCTACCCATCATATCACATCATAGGGAATTACTTTCATATGGCTCATTTTTAAAAGTATATTATTTTTCATTTTCTCTACTTTGAAAATCTATCATTTGCCCTGGTATGCTATGCTGACTTAAGGCTAACTCTCTCTCTTATCTTATACAACTTAAGGCTACCTGTATTTCTCTCATTATATACAAATAAACCTGGTCTGTGATAGCTTACTATAACACTGCATTTTTTTTTTCTAACTTTTCTTTTTTTTTACTTTTTTTCTTTTTTTTCCCCTAGAATAGTTCACCGTGTAAACACTGCATTTTAATTGAGCCTCTATCCATACTTCTGGTCTTTACATTTTTCTAGTACTTTTTAAAAATTTTTTTAGAGACAGGGTCTTGCTATGCTGATCAGGCTGGTCAAGGGATCCTCTCCTTGAGGAGAGGCCCTCGCTTGAGCCAGGTCTGGGCTCAAGCGATCCTCTCACCTCAGCCTCCCAAGTAGCTGTGACAATGGGTGCAAGCCACTGCGCCCAACTCTAGTATTAATACTTCTTATATGGAATGGCTTACTGGTCTTCTTTTAAATCCAAAGTTATTCATTATTTATCAGACTCTTTGTTATTTCTTCTAGCAGAGTTGTATTTAATACAGCTATTATTGTATTATATTTTATCTTATATTATATTGTATATGTTATTATAAGTTACTTTCCTTGTTTCTCTTTTAGATTTAATTAGGGTATCATTAACATTTTTGGAAATCATATGTGGAAGTAGGATATATCATTTATGAATTAAAATTCAGGAAAATATTTGTTATAAAAAGGAGTCATTGGCCAGGCGTGGTAGCTCACGCCTGTAATCCTAGCACTCTAGGAGGCCGAGGTGGGTGGATCCCTCAAGGTCAGGAGTTTGAAATCAGCCTCAGCAAGAGCGAGACCCCGTTTCTACTAAAAATAGAAAGAAATTAATTGGCCAACTACAAATACATAGAAAAAATTAGCCGGGCATGGTGGCACATGCCTGTAGTCCCAGCTACTCAAGAAGCTGAGGCAGGAGGATTGCCTAAGCCCAGAAGTTTGAGGTTGCTGTGAGCTAGGCTGACACCACGGCACTCTAGCCAGGGCAACAGAGTGAGACTCTGTCTCAAAAATAAATAAAAATAATAATAAAAAGGAGTCATTAAGTCTCAGAGAATTGAGAACCACTAGGACCGCTGGACAGTGCCTTGAAGGAAGTTCTCGTGCCTCCTTTCTAAGCACCCCTACTAAGTGGCCTGAGGGCAACAGATTGACAAGCTAAGAGAGATCAAAAGAGCAATGAGGGAGATGCAGGCAAGGAATACTGACAGCAGGGTGGTCCCGGCCCAGGGTACTCTCCCGGATACTGAGGGCATCATTCAGCAGGTGGGCAGCTTCCTTATACTTATTCTGGTCCCTGGAAGAGGACAAAAGTGACAAGGGTTACCCTGAACTCTGCCTCCAAGACATCTCCTTCCCTCCACCCCTTTGGGAGGACTGAGGTGCATTTAGGCATTAGGGACTTCCATGGGGAGATAGGATGCCTGGTGCAGGCAGTGAGAGGGCTTCACTGACACACTCATACCACAATGCAGAGCACTGCCATCCCAAGAGGAGGCCACAAGTCATAGGAAGCAGGAGATAGAAACAGAGAGAGAAAGAGACGTTGCCCAAAAGAGAAACTGGAGGAGCAAAGAGCCTAAGAGATGACTATTTTCTAGGTCAAGGGCTAGGGTATAGAACAAGTGAGTGTTCTGGTACATAAGGAAGCACCCTAGTTGGGTATAGCTAGGAGGCCCAGCAGAGAGGAGAGATAACCTACCTGTGGAAAGGTAGAATGGGAGCCAAAGGAGGACCAAGGTGGGAATGCAGAGAAAAGTCTGGCTGATGGAGGAGGGCAGTACTCACCGATACACCAAAGCGAGGATGTTGAGCATGGTAGCAACATCAGGGTGGCCACGGCCAGATGTGCGCTCCAGGTCCTCTAGTGCCTGCTTACAGAGTGGCACGGCAACCTCATAGCGACCCTGGGCAGCGTACTGGATCACCAGGTTGTGTAATGTACGCAACCTTGCTGGGATCTCATATCCACCCTGCTGGGCTGCTGCAGAGCCCTGGCCACGAGACACTAAAACATCCCAGAAAATGAACAGGAGACTTCCTCAGAAGAGTCTTCCTCTCTCTTTTGCTGTCTGCCCTCCCCACTTCCTTCTCCATGTCTTGTTCCATACCTGTGCCCATCCCGCAGTGAGCTCTCAATCAAGACCTGCCTCAACTTCTATTCTTTTATCCACTCCTTTGTACCTGTGACTATCACAATCCCATTTGTAACCCAGTAATTCATTCATTCAGCAAACATTTATTCAATAAGCATGAACCAGGGGCTGTCCCAGGTATACGAAGATGAGACAGACCTGATTCTTTCCCTTGAGGAGCTCATGCTTTTCCCATCTCAGGGTCATTCTCCCACTAGACTGTGAGCTCCTTACTGGCAAGACCTGTCATTTTCATTTCGGTATGCCTCCTACCTAGCACAGTGCCTGCCACATATTAAGTGTTTAATAAATGTTGATGAATAAGGGGGACACTGAGGAAATCAAAGTACTAGCCCAGCCTGTGCCCCACCTCCAGAGGAAGTAGAGACCTATTTCTGAATGATGAGCATCTTGTGTACAGGATGAGCCAGAGCTGGAACCATCCTCCTGCCGCCCCTCTTCATCCTCCATCTCCAGAAACAGACTCACAGCCATTGCTAGGGTCCTCTTCCTCCTCATTGGGGAAGAGGTCATCCAGGGAATCCTTGGAGGCATCGCCTTCCTTCTCCTCCTAGAAGGGAAGCAGCAGCATGTAAGGGCCAAAATATCCCCAGTGGCCTCTTCAGGGGTCTCTCTAAGCCATGAAATCACTGACAGATGGGACATAGGAAAAGAGCCTTGTTCCTGACTCTGTGGCTGGGAAAGCCAGCACCTGGCCTAGCAGAGCTCAGGCCTCTCTTATTTGTAACAGCCAGAGAAGCTCTGGACAAAATAGCATGACCTTTCCTTCTTTTACATCCAGAAGGTTTCCTTCCTAACTACCCTCAGTCTCCCCTTCAACTCTTATAATTACAGCCCTGTGCTGATTCCTGTGTGTTTACATTGATTATATGTCTGTCCTGTCTCTCCTGAGGGAGGGAGTGTGTCTGATCTTACTGACACGTACACAAAGTGTCTATGACTCTATGCAGCATAAGAAGATGTGTGAAGGAAAGGATAAAGAACTATAAAAGAGAGTTCTTGTGTTCTTGAGTTTATAATGTACCTGTAGGGAACGAGGCTTACACATGAGAATATGTCTGGGACAACACAAAGCAGCAAGTGCTCAGTGATGGAGTGGTGCAGTCAGTGTACCCATCATCTGCCACTGCTCATTCTAGACTTAGTGCCCAGCCCTCACTGCTTCCACACTGGGAAAATATCTTTTCCCCATTAGGAACTGCAGCCTTATAAAAATACCTCCAACCCTCCTACCCAGTACCACAAATGTGTCCTATGCAAAACATCTCTTCACTTTCCCTGGGACAAATGGCTTTCCAGTCCCCGAGCCTTATCTATGACACCTCCACCTCCAGTCTAGGAAGCTCTTCCCTCTTCCTATAATCCTTCAAAATCCATCCCATTCCTAACCAACTCCTAATCCATTTGAATGAGAAATCCAACCTAAATCATACACATCCTTGTACCCTACCCCCTCTGTGAATCCTTCTCAGACCATTCTAGCCCTCAGGGACCTATCTCCTTGGAATTCCTCCCACACTGACTGCACCACTCCATCATTGAGCACTTGCTGCTTTGTGTTGTCCCAGACATATTCTCATGTGTAAGCCTCGTTCCCTACAGGTACATTATAAACTCAAGAACACAAGAACTCTCTTTTATAGTTCTTTATCCTTTCCTTCACACATCTTCTTATGCTGCATAGAGTCATTGCTCAAATGGGCTATGCTTTCCCTAGTGGTAGCACTGAGGATTCTGGATTGGAATTTTCCAGATGCATATCTGTCTCCCCTCACAAACCTATAATTATGAGAGCAGAAACTCTGCCCCATTCACCAGTGGAGTGCACAGTGCTTGGCACACAGTTGGTATTTAATTAAATGTTGATTGAATGAGTGAATATTGTTTCCCCATTGGGCAGAGCTGCTGGCCCCTGAGGATGATGAGGCCATTGCCCCCACGTTTGCGGTAACTCCCAGCTGCCTGCCCTCCAGCCAGCTTTGCCTGCGCATGCTTACCACAGTGTGTCCATCCTCATCATACTGCCGCAGCTGCCCCAGGAACTCCAGGTGCTTCTTTTCCTCCTCCAGCTGAGCCACAGCCTGTTCACTGCGCTGTAGCCGCTGCTGGGTGCCCGCCAGCTCGTCCCGGAGCCACTGGTTCTCCTGGCACAGCCGTCGCACCTGAGCTCGAAGCTTCTGTTTTTCTGACTCCACTGTGCTCAGGTGGCTGGCTAGAGCCAGCATTACCTAGGTGGGCACATCCCATGAACTCCAGACTCTGGATGGGAGTGTTCAAGGATAGGAAGGAAGGGAGCCTGCTAGGAGGTGGCAAGACTAATAGGGGCAGAGAGGAGCCAGGAGGTGGGGGTAGTAGCAATGGCTCCACCTTCAAAAATATATCGTGAATCCACTCGCTCACCACCTCCATCACCATCACCCAAAGCCAAGCCACTATCGATACCCAACTGGATTACTACCATAGCCTCCTCACTGGCCTCCCTGTTTCTGCTCCAGTTCCCCTAGAGTCTATTCTCAACCCAGCAGCCAGATGACGTCAAGTCAGACCATATCACTTGTCTTCTCAAAACATTCCAATAGTTTCCAACTCACTAAAAGTAAAACCAAAGTCCTCATGATAGCCTACAAGTTTCACATGATCTGTCTCCCTCTCCGCCAACCCTTTGCTTCCCCTCATTCACTCTCTGCAGCCTGACTGGCCTCTCGCTGTTCATTGAACTCACCAGGCAGGACCCAATTCAGGGCCTTTACACTTACTGTTCTCTCCGCTTAAGACACTCTGCCCCTTTTTACTGCATTCCCTCACCTTCAAATGTTTGCCCAAATGTCACCTCTCTCTATACTCCCTAGTCTCCTTCTCTGCTTTTTTTTCTTTTTCTCTTTTCTTTTTGGTAGAGATTGGGTCTCACTCTTGCTCAGGCTGGTATTGAATTCCTGAGCTCAAGCAATCCTCTTGCCTCGGCCTCCCAGAGAGCTAGGATTACAGGCGTGAGCCACCATGCCTGGCCTCCTTCTCTGCTTTCTTTCTTTTTCTCTTTCTTGCTTTATTTTTGAGACAAGGTCTCATTCTGTCACCCAGGCTGCTAGTGTGCAGTGGTGCCATGATAGCTCACTGCAATCTCAAACTCCCAGGCTCAAGAGATCCTCCTGCCTCAGCCTTTTGAGTAGCCGAGACTATAGGCGTGCACCACCACGCCCGGCTAATTTTTATTTTTTTTTAGGAACAAGGTCTCACTATGCTGCCCAGGCTGGTCTCAAACTTCTGGCCTCAAGCAATCTTCCTGCCTGGACCTCCCAAAGTGTTAAAATAACAAACGTGAGCCACCACACCTGGCCTATTTTTATTGCTTTATCTTTAGCAATTATCACTCTGGCAGAGTGAATCTTTTACTTATTTACTTGTGTATCATCTGTCTCCCCCAGCTAGAAAGCAAGCTCCAAGATACAAAGATTTTTACTGCTATGTTCAGTGATGTGTTTCCAGTGCCCCAAAGAGTTCCTGGCACAGAGTAGTAAATACATATTTACTGAAAGAATGCAAGCGTGCAGGACAAGGTGATCCCAAGTCACTCCAAACATCCAATCAGACAACTGCTCCTCCATCCACCCCAGACCACTTGGCACCACCTCCGCCCTCTCACCTGGGCCTCACTTAGCCCGAGCTCGATGTTTTCCATAGAACGGCGCAGTTGCCGGGCCTTCTCATGTACCAGCCCTTCCTCGTGGCCTCCCTGCTGCAGACACTCAATGGTTTGGGACAGACTTTGCAGCACAGCTTGGTGTTCACTGTGTAGGGCCTCCAGCCCTTGGCTCACAAGCCGAGTGCTCCCCAGGATCTCTTCTTGGCTGAGCCGGTGCCCTGCAGGTTCATCACGCTGCCCCAACACCAGGCCTGACATCCTGGCCAGGGAGAAGTCACCCAGTCTAGGGAGAAATAACAGAGTTCAGCTGGGGTAAAGATGAGACAGAGAGGCTGAGCAACTTGATTAGAGGGTGGTATGGATACAAATGAAGAGACAAAAGTATGGGTGACCCTGTGACTTAGCTGGAGGGAGAGAGAGTGATCAGCAGGGGGGGAGCCTACATCACTAAACACAAAGCTAAGATTGTGGGCAAAAAGAGAGGAATATGAATTGACTTAAATAAAGACTATAGAAAGAACAAAGTTGCTTAGAATTAGCAGAGGGATTCAGGACTTAGAAAAGGAGTTGGAGAGAGAGCTTGGGTTAGAAAAGGAATCAAGGGATAACAGCACTACAGGGATCATGGAGTGTGGATGGGAGAGCTGCAAAGGGAATAGGGTTAAAGTAGACAGGAGATATGCAGAAAATGGTGCAGGGGGTTAGAAAAAAGGGAAGAGGCCGGAGGCAGTGGCTCATACCTATAATCTAGCACTCTGGGAGGCTGAGGCAGGAGGATCTCTTGAGCTCAGGAGTTTGAGACTAGCCTGAGCAAGAGCGAGAGCCTATCTCTACTAAAAATAGAAAAATTAGCTGGGTGTAGTAGCGTGAGCCTGTAGTCCCAGCTACTTGGGAGGCTGAGGCAGGAGGATTGCTTTAGCCCAGCAGTTTGAGGTTTCAGTGAGCTGTGTGATGCCACTGCACTCTAGCCTGGGTGACAGAGCAAGACAAAAAGAGAGAGAGAGAGAGAGAGAGAGAGAAAGATAGATGTTTCAAAGCTAAATCAGAGAAGAAAGGGAAAAGAAAACAGGAGCCTTCGTTGAAGTATCCAGATGAGAGGGCCTCAGAAGGCACAAGGTCTTCGGGCTGTGTCACCCATGGAACTAAGCCCAACATCTCCAAACCTGGTTAGCCCTGCCTCTTTTACTACTAGCCTTCAACCCATACTTTCCAACCCCCCCCCCCCCAGGATTCAGACTGTCTTCCTATTTCCTCAAAAGGGCCTTGTTTCTCATCTTTGAAGTCCTCTTACCTGTGAGCAGAGCCCTTGGCTGAGGCACTCAGGCCGCAGTCCGGAAGAAACTCTGCTCAGCAGCCAGCGACTCAGAAGGCTCTGCCCTGCCCAAAGTCCAGAAGTCCAGCATTCCCACCCCCTCTCTCACCACTTCATAGCCACCCAGAGGACCTGGCACAGAGCCCTACCCAGGACAAACACACTCCCTCACTCCCTCTGCCTACATGTCTTCAAAGACGCCAATGTCCCTTCTCCTTCCCCAAGCCAGCCTCCCACTCCAGGCCTGGGCAGTTTCTTTCTCCCTGTAAGGGAGCGAGAGATTTAATCAGACACCTGCGGCAAGGGGCGTGTCTGGGAATGGGTGAAGAGGAAGACCTGGTCATTCCCAGCCCAGTCACTTCCATGGGCTTTGTCTCTGTCAAGATCACCTACTAACAGCCTCTGAGAGGAATCACCTTAGGGTGCCTCCCAAATGCCTGATGATGCAGGGAAGAACGGGAGGTCTGCTGAGTGGCTGCGGGGTCACAGGGAAAAGCGGCGCCGGGAGCTGGTCTCCTGGACCTGGAAATGCGGTTGAGGAGTGTCTCAGGCTGTCTACCTGCCTTGGGCCCCAGGGTGGGGATAGAGTAAGATGGGTGGGGGGAAGTGCGGTTGGACGACTGAGGTCCGCGTCACGGGGGAGGACCCGGCGGCCAGACAATCCCCAGGTCACCGAGCCAGTCCAGTGCACAGGGGGCGGGGCAGGCCGTCTGTCTGTCTGTCTGGACGCCGAGGGGCGGGGAAGAATCGCGGGGGGCGGAGTTTTTGAGTCCGGAATTTCGTGAGGTTGGTTGGAGAGGGTTTGTTCATCTGTCTGGGAGTGCGGAAATAGGAGGTGGCGAGGACCTCAACCCTCAGCCCCAGAGGTACCCTCAAAGACTCACCCGCAATCTGTCGGTCTGGCTGCCGATCTTGCCAGTACTGCCCCTTTAAATTCATCATGGCTGCCGCTTGAGGCAATTGTTTTGACGGCTCCGAGGGGCGGAGCCTGTCCCTTAGTCACGCGACCTTAGAGCCGCCCGAGGATTGGCTCTGACCCGGTTTAGGGAGGGAAAGAGGTATGCATCCAGCTTGGTCTCCAGTTCTCTGCCCGCCTCCTTTTACGTTAGTGGGGAGAGACGGCGCTGGGAGCAGTTTACGTCATCTGGGAGCGCCGGGTAGACTGGCTAAGGGTAAGGGTGGCGTGCTGAGCCCAGTAGAGCCTGGCTACACCTATGGCCCTGTTGGCAGTGACCCGCGCTCTGGGCTCCCTGAGCCTGGCGCCCTTGGCCGTCGCAGCGCCTGTCCCGAGTCTGCTCCCAGCCGCCCAGGTAATCCACCTTAACCGAGAAGAAGGCTGTTTCCGTTTGGGCTGCCGGGGAGGGGGTTGCAAGTCTGGTCAGGAGTCTTGAAGATACATTAACTTCGGGCCAGGCGTGGTGGCTCACGCCTGTAATCCTAGCACTCTGGGAGGCCGAGGCGGGCGGATTGCTCAAGGTCAGGAGTTCGAAACTAGCCTGAGCGAGACCCCGACTCTACCAAAAATAGAAAGAAATTAATTGACCAAAAATATATATACAAAAATTAGCCAGTTACGGTGGCACATGCCTGTAGTCCCAGCTACTCAGGAGGCTGCGGCAGTAGGATTGCTTGAGCCCAGGAGATTGAGGTTGCTGTGAGCTAGGCTGACACCACGGCACTCACTCTAACCTGAGCAAAAAAGTGAGACTCTGTCTCAAAAAAAAAAAAAAGAAGATACATTAGCTTGCATATCAGACCAGATACGGGAGGTGAAAGTGCTTTGCAGATCACCGGTTGAACAGGTTTCAGTAATAACTAACATCGATTGAGTGCCTATGATAAGCCAGGCATAAGTGATAGATGTTTCAAATAAATGAACTTTCAACCACTCTACAAGGAAGTTATTATCATTCCCATTTTACAGATGAGAAAACTGATAAGCGGTCCAGAATCACAAACCAACTATTGGAGCTATGCAGTCTGACCTCAGGGCCTGTGCTCTTAATCATTATGATATTATACCTAAAAGGATGAGTTATTGCTAAGATTAGAGAATGCAGGGCAAGGTACCAGGAATAAGGGCCTCAGGTGAAGGTATCCTAAGGTCCTTAGTGGGCAACTGGTGAGTCACAGAAAAGAGAAGTTGTAAGTCTTGTCCCTCTGCAGCTCTCTGGTTGATTATGGTAGAGTATGGCAGATGCATATTTAAAATTCAAAACCAAACCAATCTACTCTGAAATGTTGGGAATCTACAGCAAAGAATAAGACAGAAATGATCCCTACCTTCCATTCATATGTGGAAAAACTCCCAGAAACATAATGCAGAGGGCAAAAGGCCATGGGTGCTAATGGTGGTGCATGGATGTATGGAAGTTACCAGCTCTGGAGAAGGCAGTTGAAGGAAAAGACTCCTGAAGATGGAGAGTTTTCAGCCAAATTTGGAAGGCGATAATCAAGGGGATAACATTCCATTGAAGAAATACTTTAAAGGTGAGAAGATCAGATGAGGAGAGGTAATCATCACATATACATCTGGATAAACATTCTACACTGGTATCCATGCAAGATTTAAAGGGTGGAGTTTTTGAACAACTGGTCTGGGATACTTCCAAGAGGAACTGGGCTACAATCTAAAATTGGTCTGTGCCCTCTGGGTTCTCTGATACTTTTCCTTCAATTAGCTTTCAAGTGAAAGAGATTTCTTTTTTTCCCTAGGTGATGAACAATGCCTTCCTCCGATTGCCTTCTGCCTTGGTATCGCTCCCCTGCCGCCCACTCCTTACTTCTGTGGCTTGTAATGCCAACTTTGTGTCCTGGAAGAGTCGTACCAAGTATACCATTAAACCAGTGAAGATGAGGAAGTCTGGGGGCCGAGACCACACAGGTGGGAGCAAAGAGATTTAGCACATTGACTGCCACACTAGAAAAATTTTTCCATAGGGCTATGGTGTTTTATTACACATAGAATAAAAACTTTGAAAACAAAATGATCTTTCTAATTTAATGAAAAATTTGTTATTTTTAAATGTTTTCTGTGCATGAGTTGTATGCAACTTGAAAAATAATTCTCACTGCTCCCAAGGTGAAGAGATGTGTGAGTTACATATGCTCCAGGAGGCCTGGGCTCAAAACTAGTGTGAGTTAAATACAACTCACGTGGCAGTTAATGTGTTAAGCAGTAAAGAGAGGAAAACATGCTAGTATCCTACACCTGTATATTAACACATTTATACCTTGTAAGGCAGAGGAATGTAATTAAGCATTTATTGGGCTCCTTCTGCACATCATAGTATATGCATGGAAGCCAGAGACTAGAATACAAAACAACAGAGAACTGGTCTGTGCCCCTAAAGACAATCACACACAGTGGTTCTTGCCTGTAATCCCAGCTACTCCAGAAGCTGAAGTGGAGGGTCCCTTGAGGCCAGGAGTTCAAGGCTGCAGTGAGCTATGATTATACCACTGCACTCCAGCGTGGGTGACAGAGTGAGACCTTGTCTCAAAAAAAAAAAAAACAGGCCAGGCGCGGTGGCTCACACCTGTAATCCTAGCACTCTGGGAGGCCGAGGCTGGCAGATTGCTTGAGGTCAGGAGTTCAAAACCAGCTTGAGCAAGAGTGAGACCCCGTCTCTACTATAAATAGAAAGAAATTAATTGGCCAACTAATATATATAGAAAAAATTAGCCAGGCATGGTGGCGCATGCCTGTAGTCCCAGCTACTCGGGAGGCTGAGGCAGAAGGATTGCTTGAGCCCAGGAGTTTGAGGTTGCTGTGAGCTAGGCTGATGCCACGGCACTCACTCTAGCCTAGGCAACAAAGTGAGACTCTGTCTCAAAAAAAAAAAAAAAAAAAAAATAGTTGAAGAAAACTGGCCATACACAGGAAGTGTCATGACATTTTTCTTCACATACTTCAAAAATTTATAGCAGCCAGGCACAGTGGCATGTGCCTGTAGTCCTAGCTACTTGGGAGGCTGAAGCAGGAAGATCATTTGATCCAGAAGTTTGAGTCCACCCTAGGCACCATAGTGAGACTCTGTGTCTTTAAAAGAAAAAACATTTTTTTTTTGTAACAGTTGAAATTATTGGAGTATGATTCATATGGCTGTCTAAACTTAACTGAATTCCATGATTTGAAAAGATTTTACCTGGAAGCTTTATACAGTTGACCAAGTTTTGTGTAGGTGTTGCCCTACCTCCCTTTGCTCCAGTGCTGGAGCAAATTTTTTTCTTTTTTTTTTGAGGCAGTCTCTCACTTTGTTGTCCTGGTTAGAGTGCCATGGCGTCAGCCTAGCTCACAGCAACCTCAAACTCCTGGGCTCAAGCAATACTTCTGCCTCAGCCTCCCGAGTAGCTGGACTACAGGCATGTGGCACCATGCCCGGCTAATTTTTTTTTTTTATATATATATATATATATATATATATATATTTTTTTTTTAGTTGGCTAACTAATTTCTTTCTTTCCTTTCTTTTCTTTCTTTCTTTTCTTTTTTTTTTTTTTGAGACAGTCTCACTCTGTTGCCTGGGCTAGAGTGCCGTGGTATCAGCCTAGCTCACAGCAACCTCACACTCCTGCGCTCAAGCAATCCTTCTGCCTCAGCCTCCTGAGTAGCTGGGACTACAGGCATGCACCACCATGCCTGGCTAATTTTTTCTATATATTTTTAGTTGGCCAATTAATTTCTTTCTACTTTTAGTAGAGACGGGGTCTCACTCTTGCTCAGACTGGTTTTGAACTCCTGACCTTGAGAGATCCACTCACCTCGGCCTCCCAGAGTGCTAAGATTACAGGTGTGAGCCACTGTGCCTGTCTTAGAGCAAATTTTTATCATTTTCTGCTTGTGCCATAATGCTGAGAAGCACAGCTGAGGATGGGCCAGTTTCTGATGCTGGGAGCTGAACTAGTCTGACCTAGAACATGTCTCTGAACTATCCTGACCACAGGCCGTATCCGAGTGCATGGTATTGGTGGGGGCCACAAGAAACGATATCGCATGATTGACTTTCTTCGTTTCCGGCCTGAACAAGAGACCCCGCCCGGACCCTTTGAGGAGAAAGTTGTCATGGTCCGCTATGATCCCTGTAGGCAAGTTTGGGATGTGGGACGATGATGGGATCTGAATAACTGCTGTGCAGCTTCTTAGAAGATGTGGGACCACCTAGATGGATTGCTTACTTATCCCTAACCCTGAACAGGTCAGCAGACATAGCTCTGGTTGCTGGAGGTAGCCGGAAACGCTGGATCATTGCCACAGAGAAGATGCAAGCTGGGGATGTAATCCTCAACTCTAACCACATAGGCAGAATGGCAGGTGAGAGATGGCTACCAGATGTGTGGGCTGGAGGCTGCATAGGTTCTAGCACTGATAAAATTCTGTCTTTTAGTTGCTGCCCGGGAAGGGGATGCACATCCTCTTGGGGCCCTGCCTGTGGGGACCCTCATCAACAACGTGGAAAGTGAGCCAGGCCGGGGGGCCCAATATATCCGAGCTGCAGGTATGGGAACAGGAGCTGCCTGAGTCTTAGAATTTGGAAGGCTAAGGAGTGCCTGAGATCACAAGTCTCTGCACCCATGGGTCTACATCTGGTACTGGCACAGAAAAAGAAGAAAAAGACAAGGAACATGAGGATGAAGATGTGCTTGTGTTTTGATCTAAAACATTGCATGCATGCTTTGTTGTATCTGCTCCTAAAGGGCAAGGCAAGAGCAGCATGTTGGCTATGGTCCCTTTATACATTCCCCTTCTGTCCCCACCAATGTCTCCTCTCTGTGGAGGGTGGCAAAACTATTTTTCTTCCCCAGGGACTTGTGGTGTGCTGCTTCGGAAGGTAAATGGGACAGCCATCATCCAGCTGCCTTCTAAGAGGCAGATGCAGGTGTGTGTGTGGGTCCTGGTGGGAGGGATCAGCAAAGGAGGAATTTTTTGAATGTCCCTTGCCTTCCTGGGATAGCTCCCAGGTGTTTTGTGATGCTAGGAACTGCCTTGAGCAGGATCTGTCCCTTTCTGCCACATGACTAGGTGTGTCTCATCAAGTTGGCCCCATAATGGAATAGGGAGGATGACTTTCTTTTTTAACTACCCAGTTTCTACTGTAGGACCCACATTTAGGTTCAACCATGTGCTTTCCCCTTTTCCTCTCCCTTTTCAATGAGTGTTAAGAAGCCTCCCCAAAGTAGTGCCCTCAACATTGTCAGGCTCCCCAACCCCTATCCCCGACTGTGCATTCCCCTCCATCTGCTTTCTCTGTCAGGTGCTGGAAACGTGCATAGCAACAGTTGGCCGAGTTTCCAACGTCGATCACAACAAACGGGTCATCGGCAAGGCAGGTCGCAACCGCTGGCTGGGCAAGAGGCCTTCCAGCGGGCTATGGCACCGCAAGGGGGGCTGGGCTGGCAGAAAGATTCGACCACTGCCCCCTATGAAGAGTTATGTGAAGCTGCCCTCCGCTGCTGCTCAAAGCTGATATTTCTGGACTCTAATAAAATGGCCCCCCATTTTAATCTGTTACTGTTTTTTCAGGAGGGTTAAGGATGGTACAGATTAGATGTGGGGAAAAAAAGAGCAATAAAGTATAGGAGGAAGAAAATGGAAAGGCCAGGATGGAGCCCCACCCCCAGTTCCTTTACATACAATGGAGGAGGAGGGCCCT
Organism: Mirza zaza; assembly: GCA_008750895.1. Taxonomy (NCBI): domain Eukaryota; kingdom Metazoa; phylum Chordata; class Mammalia; order Primates; family Cheirogaleidae; genus Mirza; species Mirza zaza. The sequence goes on from VSMD01073280.1 coordinate 47,573, forward strand.
AAATGACCACCGAGCTCTCTTCTGGTTCGGATTTTGGGAACTAGGGAGGCACTTCCGGCGTTAGGAGGAGGACAAAAAGGAAAAGGAAAGGGCGGTGCAGAGGAGGTGCCGCGCGTCGCCGCGGTGGCACCCGTAGCTCCGCCCCTGCGCGCTCCCAGGGCCCCTGGCTTTCCGCTGGGTCCGGCGGAAATAAGCCGTGGCCCGGGGGGTGGCAGAGCCCCTGGAGCTGGGCGCGCGGCGCCGCAGGCACAGACCAGGCTCCGCCCTGCCCCGGCGGCCGCCGACCCTGCACCGGCAGCGCCCGGCTCGGCCCTGGAGTCCTGCGTCCGCGCGCGCCGCGCCCCCTGCCTGCTCGCCCGCCTGCCTGTCCTGCGGAGGCACGCCCCCTCCCGCCTCTTCCGCCTCGACCCCTTCGGGGGGCCTTGGTTGGGCCCAAATCTTCGCCCGCGTCGACGCCTGCGTCTGTCCCGCGTCCCTCGCTCTGCGAAGGACAGGCCTCGCGCCAGGATCCCGGTGGACTTCTGAGGTGGCCAGGGCCCCGCCGCGGCCCCCTGCCCTTACCCTGGGTTCTCATCCGCTCACTCGCCCACCGAGCCTCGCGCCCACCCGACCTCGCGCACCCCTGTCCTGCCGTGCCTCGGGATTTTAGATTATCGGGCCTAGCCCCGCTTTCCCACCCTACTGCATGCCCCTAGCTTCTTGGGTCTCCGGTTTCCATCCCCCAAGCATCGCGCCCCTCACCACCGGGTCTCCTGTGCGCCCTGCTCTGCCCTGTGCCCGCGACCAGACCCTCCTCCCAGCCCGTTGCTCCCGGGGCTTGCACTCCATCACCAGTGCTCTGGGTCTTTTGCCTCTGCAACTTGCACTCCTGTGCTTCAATCCTAGAGATAGCACCCCTTTGCACACTCACTGGGGATCTCCCTCCCAACACCCCCCCCACATTCCACTTTGGGCCTCACACACCTCCTTCCCAGGGCTGCTGCCCCGTCCCAAGGTCTTGGGATTGAAGGTAACTCCAAGGCTGCCTGCTCCCACTGTGCTCCTCCCACTGTTCCAAACTAATCCACTCTAGGCTGCAGAGTCTAGGGGAGACCTTCCTTTTAACCGTCAAATTTTGTATTCTCTCAGAACAAATACCCCACTGTTTGTCTATTTAAGCCCGGCCCCACCCAGCATGCAGCGGGCAACTCCTGGGCCCTGCTTCACCCCACCCAGCCTGACAGCTGTTGCCATTTGCTTCCCCAACTCCTGGATGTCCTTGATTTCCTGACCTCCCCTCTCACTGCAGCTTGCCTGTTCTTTTCCTGTGTGTTCCAGGTGCCAGGATGGTGGGGGAACTTCGCTACAGGGAATTCAGGGTGCCCCTGGGGCCGGGCTTACATGCCTATCCCGATGAGCTGATCCGACAGCGGGTGGGCCACGATGGGCATCCTGAGTACCAGATTCGCTGGCTCATCCTCCGGCGTGGGGATGATGGGGAAGGAGGCTCCAGCCAAGTGGACTGCAAGGCTGAGCACATCCTGCTATGGATGTCCAACGACGAGATCTATGCCAACTGCCACAAGATGCTGGGCGAGGATGGCCAGGTCGTCGGGCCCTCCCAAGAGTCTGCAGGAGAAGCTGGGGCCCTGGACAAATCTGTGCTGGGGGAGATGGAAACCGATGTGAAGTCCCTGATTCAGAGAGCCCTTCGACAACTAGAGGAATGTGTGGGCACCATCCCTCCTGCCCCTCTGCTTCATACTGTCCATGTGCTCAGTGCCTATGCCAGCATCGAGCCCCTCACTGGGGTATTCAAAGACCCAAGGGTCCTGGACTTGCTCATGCACATGTTGAGTAGTCCCGATTATCAGATTCGCTGGAGTGCTGGCCGGATGATACAAGCCCTGTCCTCCCATGACGCTGGTGAGGGGCAGAATGGGGAGGAAGGGAAAGCAGGAGAGGGGCTGGGTCGGCTCAGGGACTCACAGGACACTGTGGCAGGAGCCTCTGACCTCATCAGTACGTAAATGATTCTATTGCTTTTCTCTTAGAGTTGGAAGAAAGGAGATGGGAATGGGGGAGGACATGGGAGGTGGGCATTTCTGCTGGTAGATGGAAGACTGAATCCTCAAGAACCACATATTAGTTGGCTTTCTATGCAAAGGGAGAGGTTAGCCTGTAGCAGATTGTGGGCATGTGTGTGTTTGTATGACTAAGATAGTAAATTTTGGCTTTTGAAACAATCAGCAAATCATGTCCCTCCCACTGTGGTGGCAAAAGGATTGGATTGAAAGGGTGAAGGGTCTAGGAGAGATGATGCCTGGGAAGGGTGAGGTTAGGGAGCAGTTACTGATTGGGGTTTGGGTTACAGGGACCCGGACCCAGATCCTTCTGTCACTGAGCCAACAAGAGGCCATTGAGAAACACCTGGATTTTGACAGCCGCTGTGCTCTGCTGGCACTGTTTGCACAGGCCACGCTCGCTGAGCATCCTATGTCTTTCGAGGGCATTCAGCTGCCACAGGTATCCTGTGGGGGTGCAGGGTGGGACAGCTAACAAGATCTAAAGACCAGGTTTTTGTACCTGTTTACAGAGGACAGTGTGGAAGGAGGGGCTAAAGATGGGACAAGGCGGATGTAAGCCAAAGGTTGTATCCCGCAGGTCCCAGGAAGGCTGCTCTTCTCCCTGGTGAAGCACTATTTGTATATCACCTCACTCCTGGATCAGCTGAATGACAGTGCTACAGAACCAGGAGCCCAGAACAACTCTGCCCCTGAAGAGTTGAGTGGGGAGAGGGGTCGGCTGGAGCTGGAGTTCAGTATGGCCATGGGCACCCTGATCTCGGAGCTAGTGCAGGCCATGCGCTGGGACCGGGCCTCAAGCAGACCAGGGAGTTCAGCACAGCCCTCCTGTTCCATCTTCCAGCCTGAGCTGGAGGATGCGGGCCCAGGGCTTCCACCCCCCGAGGCCCAGCCCTCCCTCAGGAGGTCAAGGCGGTTTCGCCCCCGCTCTGAGTTTGCAAGTGGCAATACCTATGCCTTGTATGTGCGGGACACGCTGCAGCCAGGGATGCGAGTGCGGATGCTGGCTGATTACGAGGAGATCAGTGCCGGGGATGAAGGCGAGTTCCGGCAGAGCAACAGTGGTGCGCCCCCTGCGCAGGTGAGCGATCACAGTGGTGGGATGCTGCTGGGCATCTATTTTGAGTGGCCCATAGCTGGACTTCCATCCAGGGGGCTCTGGCAGGCCAGCCAAGGAGAAAACCCTCGGTAAGACTGGGGTGCTGAAAGGGTAAGACGGGCCATTTGGAGGGCTGAGAATATCTGGTTTAGGAAGCTGTGAAATCAAGATTTACACTCAGGAAGAAACTGACATAGCAAGACTCCTTAAAGGTCAAGGTCAGAAGATGGGGTGGTCGGAGCCAGGAGGAAGTGTAGGAGCACAAGCCATCAAGGCTTGGGTGCGAGGAGAGGGAGTCTCATCCCCAGGAGGGAAGGCATCCACTGTGTGTTTTATGTGTTCTCCATATGCCAGGGTTTTGCTATTTGGTGGTCACCCCAAGGGCTGTAAGTCCTCATTAACTGGGCCACAGGCAGTCACTACTAACCTCACTTCCCCTTCCCTCTTTTGTTCCCTGTCCTCCAGGTGTTGTGGGAGTCAACGGGTCGCACCTATTGGGTGCACTGGCACATGCTGGAGATCTTGGGCTTCGAGGAAGACATTGAGGAAGTGGCCGTAGCTGATGAGCAGCAGGGGGCAGTGGTCAGTGGAGCCCCGGGTAGAGGTGAGCTCAGAGAGAAAGCAGGGATCAGCTCTGAGCAGGGGAGCAGTGGCTGGCTGGGTGGGCAGTGACATCCCTGTGCCCTATGGCCCATTTCCACAGCCCTACCCTCCTGGCGTTGGAAGCCAATGACAGAGCTGTATGCTGTACCTTATGTGCTGCCTGAGGATGAGGACACTGAGGAGAGTGAACACCTGACCCAGGCTGAGTGGTGGGAGCTCCTTTTCTTCATCCAGAAGCTGGATGGACCAGGCCATCAGGAGGTTCTCGAGATCCTCCAGGAGAACCTAGATGGGGAGGTAGAGCCAGCATGAAGACGCTCAGAGGTTGGAGGGCTCCACTGAAAGGGCTGGACTGTGTAGAGCATTTGGAAGGCTCAGGATGAAAAGTGGAGGTCAGATAGTATAACGGGCTATCTGGGGAGCGGAGGGGTCTGGAATGTTCGGAGGTGGGAGGTGTTGGTGAACTCTTTGGGGGAACCCAGCTGCCAGCCATCAGAGGACGTATGTGCAGAGAGATCCCCACCCCTACCAAGGGCCCCTGGAGCCTCCATGCTGGCAGGACTGACTGCAGTGAGAGTTTCTCCTTGATAGCACATCCTGGATGATGAGATCCTGGCTGAGCTGGCCGTGCCCATAGAGTTGGCCCAGGACCTGCTGCTGTCTCTACCACAGCGACTTGATGACAGCGCCCTCAGGGACTTGGTCAACTGCCATGTCTATAGGAAGTATGGGCCTGAAGCCTACCCATCCCTTCTAGAGGCCCAGCAAGATGTCCTCCTATTGGCAGCCCAGGCCCAGGCTCAGGAATCAGAAGATGTAGCCAGAGTGGAAGGTAAGTGCTAGACAGACACAGCAGCTGAGCAGACGTGCTTTTAGAGCATCAGCACAGGACAGATGTCTGTGCTGATTTTTGTGAGTCCTATCTGGAAGAGGTGGCACCTTATGAAAAATCTGAAACTTAGGGATAAGTAACCAATGGAGAAGCAGATGTGTTTCCTTAAAGAATGAAGGAGGATATAAAGTAAGAAAATTGCAAGAGATTTTTGAAACCTTAAGCCCGCACATTTAACTTTTTCTGTTATAGAGAAAGACAAATTATTACATGTAGGGAAAAGCTCTGCTCTTTGCAGACAGAAAGCTACTTTGTTTTTTTCTCTGAGACAGTCTCACTCTGTTGCCTGGGCTAGAGTGCTGTGGCATCAGCCTAGCTCACAGCAACCTCAAAATCCTGGGCTCAAGCGATCCTCCTGCCTCAGCCTCCCAAGTAGCTGGGACTACAGGCACGTGCCAGCATGCCTGGATAATTTCTTTCTATTTTTAGTAGAGACGGAGTGTTGCTCTTGCTCAGGCTGGCCTTGCACTCCTGACCTCAAGCGATCCTCCAGCATTGGCTTCCCAGAGTGCTAGGATTATATGCTTGAGCCACCTCACCCAGCCAGAAAGTTACTTTGTTCTTTTAAGAATATAAAATATAAAATCTGTCATAAAAGTTGTCATGTAAAGTATGTTAAGAGATGTTACGAGATCCCCAAACATAACTTTTAGGGGAACAAAAGAAATTAAAACCATTTTTAGGAGAGATTAGAAAAAAAGATTGAGAGTTATGAATCTGTCTATCCTTTGTTGAGCCTTCATATTACTAACTGTGGCCAACTCTTGGGACTCCCCACTTCCTATAGTGAAAGAACCCCCATCTCAGAGCCCCAACACCCCCCTGCAGCATCTGGTGAAGGGTTATGGTCCTGCTGGGAAAATCCTCCTGGATCTGGAGCAAGCCCTCAGCTCGGAAGGGGCCCAGGAGAGCAAAGTGGAGGCGTTGCTACTGCGGCTGCAGCGGCAGCCCCAGCCCTTCCTCGTGCTGATGCAGAGCCTGGACACTCCGGAGACCAACAGGGCGCTGCACCTGACCGTTCTGAGGTGAGGGTGTGGGGAGAGGCGGGCTTGGGCAGAGGGGGGTCTCTGAGGCTGACTGCACATCCCTCTGCTCTGCCCGCCTCTGTCCCCCAGAATCCTGACGCGGCTGGTGGACTTCCCCGAGGCGCTGCTGCTCCCCTGGCACGAGGCCATGGACGCCTGCATGGCCTGCTTGCGGTCCCCGAACACTGACCGAGAGGTAGCCCTGCCCTGCTATGGGGGATGCTAGGAGGGGGAGAACACAAGGCAGCCACTGGGGAGGGGTATGGTGAAGCCTTTGTGCTCTTGGTTTCAGTTTTGCTTTTAAAATTGAATTTTATTTTTTTAAATAGATAATACATTCACATGGGTTCACAAATCATAATGCTGTAACAAGTTACATGTTGAGAAGTCTTGTTCTCACCTGAATCCCTATTCTCCTAGCAACCCCCACATACCCACTTACATTAATTTATGTATTCTCCCTGGGTTCCCTCATGCAAATATAAAGAAACCCAAATGTGTGTTTTTACTTACCATCTTCTTTTTACACAAAACAAGATGCGGAGCAATATATATGTAAACACTAAGCTTCGATGGCTCCTTTTTTGGCCGGGCCTATGAAACAAAGGGGATGAAGGAGGCAGAGGGGGCCGTCACATACCAGAGCGCCCTATAAGAGGCTTCAGAAAGGGTCAGAAAACTAGAGTCATGGTGGCAGTGAGTGTCTGCAGTCACCTTTGGCTGTTACCCAGATTGTGGTTTCTGAAGTGGACTGCCCGCCCACAAATCCAGTCCCTCTCAGTGGCCTCCCAGCCATCCAAGTGTCTGTGCTTGGGGCCTGAAGATCTTAAAATGCAGCCCCACAGCTGGCTCTTGGGGCAGCTGGGCCTGAATGAAAGAACCCAGGGATGCTCTCTGCAGCTGTTGCCAAGGGAATTGGGAGGCTGGAACCCCAAGGGTGGCAGGCCACCTCTTGGCTCTTTCCATTTCAGTTTGTCTCTGCTTCTCTGACTCTACCTGGCTCTCACATCTCCCCATCCCTGTCTTTTTACTTCCTCACTCTGTCTCGTCCACTGCAGTATCCTCAGCACCCTGCACACCCTTGGGTATATTCTACAACAGATAGCCTGGTGGCCCGTTCCCTGTCCCCATTATTCACCTCCTCCTGTATGTCCCCACCCCAGGTGCTCCAGGAACTGATTTTTTTCCTGCACCACCTGACCTCGGTGAGCAGGGACTATGCTGTGGTGCTCAATCAGCTGGGAGCCCGAGATGCCATCTCCAAGGCCCTGGAAAAGCACCTGGGAAAGCTGGAGCTGGCTCAGGAGCTGCGGGACATGGTGTTCAAGTGTGAGAAGCATGCACACCTCTACCGGAAACTCACCACCAACATCCTGGGAGGCTGCATCCAGGTCAGGAGGAAGGGCAGGGGAAGTGTGTGCGCTCCGAGCTGCATCAGAATCTGCAACCCAAGCAGTGGCAGGGAAGGGGCTGTGTTCCTACAGCTGGGAACAGCAGGTGACGCCAGTGAGCTTGGGGCATTCGTTCCCTGGCCCCTTCCCTATCTGGGCCTGCTCTGCTGGTGTTATGGAGGAAGTCCCACTGCTGCTTGGTCTTCCTTCCATATGTGTTTCCCTGTGTCTCTCCGTGTTCTCCCCTCCTTCCTGTACACCCTCTCTCTGATGTTCCGGCTACAGATGGTGCTAGGCCAGATCGAAGACCACAGACGAACCCACCGGCCCATCAACATCCCTTTCTTTGATGTGTTCCTCAGATATCTGTGCCAGGGTTTGTGCCTGTTCCCCATTGCCCCGTGTCTCCACACCAATGTCTGTTTTCCCTCTGTACCCTATCAGGCTGTGACCTTTCTTTCCCCTTGCCACTTGCCCCCAGGCTCCAGTGTGGAAGTGAAGGAGGACAAGTGCTGGGAGAAGGTGGAGGTGTCCTCCAATCCGCACCGGGCCAGCAAGCTGACGGACCGCAACCCCAGGACCTACTGGGAGTCCAACGGCAGCGCGGGCTCCCACTACATCACTTTGCACATGCACCAGGGCGTCCTCGTCAGGTAACATGCGCCCGCACATCCGCTTAGCCACACACCTGGGCTTTCTCCTGACTTCCCTGTATTTGTCTTTGGGGAAGCACCACCCCCCTGAACTTGAACTAAGAGTCCCCTGGGCTCTGTCTGCAAGGACATGACAGGTTCCAGTTCCGACTGGTTCCTCCTCCCCACTCCCAGGCAGCTGACTCTGCTGGTAGCCAGCGAGGACTCGAGCTACATGCCAGCCCGGGTGGTGGTATATGGGGGTGACAACACCAGCTCTCTTAACACGGAACTCAACTCGGTAGGGGTCCCTGTGCCGTTAGCCCACTCCTCACAGGATCTGCCCTCCTGCCCAGACTCTGAACTCCTAAACACCTCCCTGTCCTGAGCCCGACAGAAAGTAGAGCCTTTATCCCTGTGTGCATGTGACTGGGCCCTGAGCAGCGGGGGTGGCATTAGGATCCCTTGATCAGGACCCTGCACATCCCAGGGCTGGGGAAGGGAGGGATCTGGCGGGGGGACGTGGGTGTTCTCGATACCCCCATCCACATGTGTGGAGGTGACAGCCTTCTCTGCCCTGCCAGGTGAACGTGATGCCCTCCGCCAGCCGGGTGATCCTCCTGGAGAACCTGAACCGCTTCTGGCCCATCATCCAGATCCGCATAAAGCGCTGCCAGCAGGTGGGGCCAGGGTGTGGCCCTGGGTCTTGGGCAGCTCCAGGGCTGAGGCTTGAGAGCATAGTTGACCCCAGCCCATCACGAGGAGGGCGCGTGGCAAGTGAAAACGGGCTGCGTGTATTTCAGGGCGGCACCGATACGCGCATTCGGGGGTTGGAGATCCTGGGCCCCAAACCCACGTTCTGGCCAGTGTTTCGGGAGCAGTTGTGTCGTCACACACGCCTCTTCTACATGGTGCGGGCACAGGCCTGGAGCCAGGACATGGCAGAGGACCGCATGAGCCTCCTGCACCTGAGTTCTAGGTGTGTGAGAGCATGTCTGTGTGCCTGTATCTGTGGGAACAGTAAGGCCACTGCAGATGGCTGGTGGACACAGGTCTCTGGAGGCCATGAGATGGAGGTTAATACTCTTGGTGATGGGGAGTGTTCTGAGGTGTGGGGAGGGGAAGCAAGGATGAAGAATAGAGATTTCTCTGGCAGGCTGAGAATGACATATACCAGTTAACATAGGGCAGTCCTGAAGAACTGAGCAGGGTTTTGGTCTGGGTGCTGGGGGCTAGCTGGCTCTCTTAAGCTGGGGGGACACTGGGCTAACTTACGTCTCAAGCCTCTGACACCTTCCTTCTCCTTCTTCATCTGCAGACTCAGTGGGGCTCTGCGCCAAGAGCAGACTTTTGCTCACCGCTTCCTTCCCGACTACGAGGCTGCCCGAGCTCTGGGCAAGACCTGCTGGGAGGCCCTGGTCAGCCCCCTGGTCCAGAACATCACCTCACCTGGTAACCATCCCGACACCTGGCCCCTTTACTAATCCCCTTACTTGGCCCCACTAGCCTGCTCCTCACCCTACCCTAGAACCACCTGGGTTATGCTCTTGGCCGTTGTGGTGCCTGCATTCATCACCCTGGTGCCCTCTTCCCACAGCCCAGGGGCTGCCCGCTTTCCCACGTCTCCCAAGTGCCAGCTGACACCACAAGGTCAGGAGGGGCCTTGACACCCCCGCCCCTGTGTCATACTGCCCAGCTGCTCTTTCTCTACAGTCCCATCCAGCCCAGCCTCCCCCATGCTGTTCCTTGTTATGTATGTGTCAATCTCTAGATGAGGATGGCATCAGCCCCCTGGGCTGGCTGTTGGACCAATACCTGGAGTGTCGCGAGGCTGCACACAACCCCCAGAGCCGCGCGGCAGCCTTCTCCTCACGGGTGCGCCGCCTCACACACCTGTTGGTGCATGTCGAGCCCTGCGAGGCATCCCCGCCAGTGGTGGCCACTCCTCGGCCCAGTGAGTTCTGGGGGTTGGGCGGGAGCTCTCGCTAGGAGCATTTCCCTGGGCCCCCACTCCCCCGCTGCAGGCTCCTGTCCATCCTTCCCCTCCCTGCGTACCTAGCCTGTTCTTCTTCCAGGTCTGTGTCACCCCTATCTGGGAACATCATTTTGGGTGGCAGCATGTCAGGAAAAGGCCTCAGGGCTCACCCTTGGGTGGGAACGTGGGAGCCGAGGGGCTGCTCTTTGCCTCTGCCACTTTCTCTCTCTCCACAGAGGGCAGAAACAGAAGCCATGACTGGAGCTCCTTGGCTACCCGGGGCCTTCCGAGCAGCATCATGAGAAACCTGACCCGCTGCTGGCGGGCTGTGGTGGAGGAGCAGGTGGGCAGGAGCAGGTGTGGGGGGAGAGAGGGCACTGTGATGGTAGCGTGTCGGGTGGCCAGCCTCTTCATGCTCCTGCCTCTTCCTTCCAGGTGAACAATTTTCTGACCTCATCCTGGCGAGATGATGACTTTGTGCCACGCTATTGTGAGCACTTTAATAATCTGCAGAAGTCGAGCTCTGAGCTGTTTGGGCCACGGGCAGCCTTCTTGCTGGCGCTGCAGAACGGCTGCGCAGGGGCCTTGCTGAAGCTCCCTTTTCTCAAAGCTGCCCACGTAAGCCTCCACCCTTGCCTCACCCCTGGTCTCCCCGCAAACTCCCCCTTCCTCATCTCACAATGGCCCACTTTTCCATTCCCATTCTCTGGTGAACATGTATTTGTATATAGCCATGATATCAAAAATTGAAAAATAGTAAAATGAAGAAAATAGTGGCCTGCAGTATACCAGCCTAATACATCTTGATATACTTTCTCCTGGTAGTAGGCATGATTTACAGTTTATTCACAAGTAGCTACAATGCTCTGTCCTGTTTTCTTTTGACTGTTACATAGAAGCCTTTTTCAGTATTGCTATTTGTCCTCATTTTTAATTTTTGCACAAATACCATCTAGGGATGTACTATGATTTACTTCACCATTCCCATTTTTTCAACAAATATTTAATGAGCACTTAAAATGTGTCAGGCGCTGTGATAAGAGCTCAAGATAGAATAGCTAACAAGATAGATGAAGACCTTCCCCTTAAAGTTTACACTCTCCTGGGCAAGATGCGGTTCAGAGAATGATAAACTATTAAATAAAATGTGATAAGCACCGTGGTAAGCAAGGGGTGTGCAGCAGGAGCATGAAAGCCCTGGCTGCTTGAGTTGCTCCTAGTCTTATTTTATCAGTAACCTCACAGTATGACCATCTGACCATCTTCATACACAGAACTTATTTTCTCATTTTAAATGATTGTTATTATAATAGTTTGAATTTTAGACACAGTTAATGTGAAAAAAGTTTCCACAATTTATTAATATTGCTAATGCGCACAATTGTTAATGATTTTATAAAACAGTACCAGGTGGGTACAATATGTGTTGCTTTAGTGATGTATGCACTGAAGGCCTTAACTTCACCACAATGCAATGTATCAGTGTAGCAAAATTGCACTTGTACCCCATGAATATTTACAAATAAAAAATAAATGGAAAAATAAATAAAAGCACTGACTTAGAAAGCTGCCAGCCATTCCTATCTACTTTCCAGACCCTCCTCACTGCTCCCACTCACCTGCTCCGCTTGCTTGTTCACGGTTTTCCTGTGCTCTGCTGACACCCAGGTGAGTGAGCAGTTTGCCCGGCACATTGACCAGCGGATCCAGGGCAGCCGGATTGGTGGAGCCCGGGGGATGGAAATGCTGGCACAACTGCAGCGATGCCTGGAAACAGTTCTCATTTTCTCTGGCCTGGAGATAGCCACCACCTTTGAGCATTACTACCAGTGAGTGTGGACCTGGGTAATGGGAGCTAGGGGTGGGGCAGGATGGCAGGGGCAGGGCCAGCTCATGGGGTCTGGGAGTCTGGGATACAGGCAGGCTGGAGCCCTGAAGGCTGGGCCACGCTGGCACCCACACCAAGCCTTGGCCTGGGCTGTGTGTGCTGCAGGCACTACATGGCGGACCGTCTCCTGGGCGTGGGCTCCAGCTGGCTGGAGGGGGCTGTGCTGGAGCAGATCGGTCCCTGCTTCCCCAACCGCCTGCCCCAGCAGATGTTGCGGAGCCTGAGCACCTCGGAGGAGCTGCAGCGCCAGTTCCATGTCTATCAGCTCCAGCGGCTTGATCAGGAACTCCTAAAGCTGGAAGATACAGAGAAGAAAATACAAGTGGGTGCCTTAGAAGGGATGAGCAAATGGGCAGATAGGAAGGGAAAGAGGAAGAGTAGGCTGGAGGAAGCCATGGTACCTGGGAACCCTGTGCCCCTGCAGGTGGGCTGTGAGGCTAATGGCAAGGAGCACGAGAGCGAGGACGACGAGGAAGCTGGGACAGCAGCAGCGGTGGACTTGGTGGAGGGAGAGGAGGAGGAGGAAGAGAATGAGGACCTCTACTATGAAGGGGCAATGCCAGAAGTGTCTGTACTCGTCCTGTCCCCACGTTGCTGGCCTGTTGCCTCAATCTGCCACACACTGAACCCAAGAACCTGCCTGCCCTCCTACCTGAGGGGCACTTTGAACCGATACTCCAACTTCTATAACAAGAGTGAGTAGCCAGGCACAGGGGACTGGGGAGAGGATGGGCTGTTGGGAACAGACTTGGAGTTGGGGATAGACCCTGAGGTTGGGAGCCTTGATGTGAAAAGGGATGGTCTTTAGGGGTAGGAATTCCTTGGGCAATGAGAAAAACCAGAGTAGATTTGAAAAGAAAGGGCAGGAGCTCAGGTTTCAGCTGTGGTGGCAGGTGCTATCTGACACCAGATCCTTGGGTGGTTGCCTTTTCTATCCTTAAATAAGACCCAGGAATCTCTTTGTGGGTGGTGGGGAGGATGGAGGCAGGAGGCACCTGAGGCCAACTGAAAGGGCTTTCCCTTGGCTGTAGGTGTCTGGCCCCTTCCTGGTCAGTCACCTATAACACCAAGCCCCCCAAACTGGGGGCTGATGCCAGGCTGGGCAGCAACAAAGGAGGGGGGAAAGACTCAGGCCCTGCCCTCAGGGAGCTCTCAGACTAATGGGGGAGACTGTTTTCCTCTCTCAATATTCTAGTTTGATGAGAGCCTTGGTCTTTCCTCACTTTGTGGTTTCATCTCCCTAAAAAATAAAACAAGGCTATCCTCAAAGGCACTGATCAGAGTCTTCCTGGCAAAAAGTTAGGCCCAGGGTGGTTCCCAGGTACTTGAGGCCCACTAAGGAGCTATGCACAGGGCAAGCTGAGATCCGGAAGCTCAGACCAGCAACCACAGTGTCCATAAATGGTGGAGCCACACACTCTGCAGAGATAAGCAGGGGCGAGGCTGGCCAGTGGTGCACCCTCATTCCAAGCCCTGACTGACTCCTTTCCCTGACTGTCTCCCACTTTTCCCTGGTTCCTCTTTAGGTCAGAGCCACCCTGCCCTAGAGGAAGGCTCACAGAGGCGACTGCAGTGGACGTGGCTGGGCCGGGCTGAGCTGCAGTTTGGAGACCAGACCCTGCATGTATCTACCGTGCAGATGTGGCTACTACTGTATCTCAATGATCTGAAGGTGGCCCGGCCTCTCTGCTCTCTCCCACTTTGTCCCTCACTTTTCCTCCCTAATCCTTGCCTCCCTATCCTTTTTCCCTCCACCCTCTCCTCTCCACTTCTTGGGGGGGGCCCTGAATGTTTTCCATCATCTCTTAAGGTGGTCTCTGTGGAGAGCCTGCTAGAACTCTCAGGGCTCTCTCGAGACATGCTGAATCAGGCGATTGGGCCTCTCACCTCTTCAAGAGGCCCCCTGGACCTTCAGGAGCCAAAGGATGTACCAGGAGGTATGCACTCGGCCAGAGGGTCCTCTGCTCTGAGCCAGGGCCAGGCTCCTTGTGGGCATGCATCAAGCAATCAGCATTTATTTCAGGAGTCCTCAAGATTCGAGATAGCAGCGAGGAACTCAGGCCAAGGAGGGGAAACGTGTGGCTCATCCCACCTCAGACATACCTGAAAGCTGAGGATGAAGAAGGCCGGAACTTGGAGAAGAGACGGAACCTTGTGAACTGCCTCATTGTCCGAATCCTCAAGGCCCACGGGGATGAGGGGCTGCACATTGACCAGCTTGTCTGTCTGGTAGGTGGGGGTAGGCACGGTAGGTTAGGAGGCTTTGCAGGGAGTCCAGGGGAATGGGAGCAGTCCACATGAGGTGGGTCCATGTTTGAAGCAATTGGTTCACTATGCAGCCTGTAGGTGTGTGAGGAGTGAGGTTAGGGTACTTAATGTCCTTGAGGCTTCCTGTCCTAGCAGCTTGTGGTTGGAATAGAAGCTAGCAGTGGGGTAAGCTGGGTGCCTCTGACCTACTGTTCCCCCTTTCCTCTCCCATATCAGGTGCTGGAGGCTTGGCAGAAGGGTCCGTGTCCTTCCAGGGGTTTGGTCAGTACCCTTGGTAGGGGGTCTGTCTGCAGCAGCACCGACGTCCTCTCTTGCGTCCTGCACCTCCTGGGCAAGGGCACGCTGAGACGCCATGATGACCGGCCCCAGATGCTGTCCTATGCAGTCCCTGTGACCGTGATGGAGCCTCATACCGAGTCCCTGAACCCAGGCTCTTTGGGCCCCAACCCACCCCTCACCTTCCACACCCTGCAGATTCGCTCTCGGGGTGTGCCCTATGCCTCCTGCACTGGCACCCAGAGCTTCTCTACCTTCCAGTAGCCCTGGAGATGGGGTCCAGGATAGGTAGGGCTGGGGCTTTCTACAGAAATAAAATACAGGAGGAGTTTGATTATATGACCTGTGTGTGTTTGGCGACTGCTAGAGATCTGAACAGGGAAGGGGAAGGAGCCACCTGGTACTGAGGTTGTCTCAAGACATGCCAAGAGTCTTGTTAGCATGAGGATTGTAGACTGGGAGAAAGGTAGAGGGAGTCAAGTATGATTTAGCATCCCCCTCTGGGCAAGGGGATTAAATAGACCGGGATTTTCAGCCCTTTCGCAGAGGGTGTGCCATCAGAAGTTCTTTTCACCTGGCAGGCTGGAGACCCAGGCCCACTTCAGCCACTCACCAGATGATTTATAACTTGGGCAGATGATCAAGCAGGGCTTCATTTCCCTTGTATGTGGAATTGGACCAGTCACTCTGGGACTCTGATGAATAACAGGTATGGAAGCATTTGGCATGGTGACAGTTTTACCTATTTGGCCGCCATTCCCAGCAGTGACTTTGATTCACTGGCACCTTCCCTAAGTAAGGCTGACATAGTGAAGGTGAGATAAAAGACCCTTGGGCCACAGCAAGCACTCAGGAGCCTGAAAGTGCATTCCATCCGATTGTTTAGCATCTGGGTTGGAAGCAGACCTAGAAGGAACTGTAGCACAGTTCTTACTTCCTCCCATAAGTATCTCCACTTTGCTCCTCTTCCACGCCAATGCCTCCACCCCTCTGGCCTTGCAGAGCTGTACATACTGTCCTCACACTCCTAGCTCTAACTAGCCCCATAGGCAAGCCCCTGCCACTGCAGGAGAGGTTTGCTTTTGCTGCTATGATTAGCTCCCTTGGCCCTACTCACACTGAGGCAGGGCAAGTCAGGCTAGGGGACTCTGTGCCAGGGATGGAACTCTGCCTCTTGGCAGGGCCACTGCAGGGAGGGATGACCCAGGCGTTCCGGAGGTGACAGGAAAAAAGCTATAGAAGAAAGGAGGAGGGAGAGTCACGTGGTAAGGGAGGAGGGCACAGAGGCCAGACAGGGAACTGAGTGCTATCCAGGGCTGAGATTTAGAATACAGTGTAGGAAGAAAAGGCCAGGGCCTGGGAGTCAGGCTGTACAGGGTGAGGCCACAGAACAGAGGGCAGAGAGGGCCCCAGTGGACAGAGGGTTCATGCTTGCTTTGTAGTATTGGTCCCATGGTGCTGTTGGTGGCTTTCACAGCAGGTTGTCAGCCTGTTGGCCCTATCAGACAGAAAACAGCTGACTGGGGCCACAGTGGACCAGAGCACTCTGGCTCTGCTGCAGTTTGTCACTTGGGTGCCTCTCAACCTTTGTACCAGAGATCATGGCCTACCCTTTGGCTCAGCTTAATCTTGAGCTGGCTCTCAGTTGCCAGAGCTTTTTGCCCTTCTCTGGGCTCTCATGCTCTTCATAAGCTAGCTCCCTGCTGTGGGCTCTGGTAGCCAGGTCAGCGTGCAATGCAGGTAGGGGCAGAGGATGGGACTTTCTTGCACTGAAACCCCCAGTGCTGCTATTGCCCCCACAGGCTCCTGCATAGGCTGAGTTGTAGATCACACCCTGAATTCACTGCACCTGCTCAACCCCTTATGCTTCCTACTCAGTCACCAGCCCCTCAGTCTCACATAGGGAATGCTCATCTTCAAGGGACAAAGTCTCCAGCAATTCTTAAAGGATGAACACACCAGCTTTGGCCCAGAAACCCTTCAAGTTGCTATCTGCTGTCTGTATATCTCCTGTGTTGCCCACCCTCCACAGCACTCATCACCCCACCCCCAGACTCCGGCCTGCTTGATTTGCCCCAATTCAGGTGAGCAGCTCTGACTCTAGGCACAGCCTACCCTCTGTCACTCGCACAAGGAAGGACCTGAGCCTTTGCCCTCAGGACCACCCATGCTAGAAACCAGATAGTTGGCTTCACTGCTAAGATAAGTCAGGGGACAGGAGTTTGCTACCCTGACCCTTGTGAGGCCATCCTCAGTTGCAATTCCTTATATACCTACAGCTGGTTTGGGACCTTGGCTTGTCAAGACTAAGTAGTGGGCCGGGCGCAGTGGCTCACACCTATTATCCTAGCACACTGGGAGGCCAAGGCGGGTGGATTGCTCGAGGTCAGGAGTTCGAGACCAGCCTGAGCAAGAG
This sequence comes from Mirza zaza, assembly GCA_008750895.1. Lineage (NCBI taxonomy): Eukaryota > Metazoa > Chordata > Mammalia > Primates > Cheirogaleidae > Mirza > Mirza zaza. The sequence continues at coordinate 64,101 of VSMD01073280.1, forward strand.
CAAGACCCCGTCTCTACCAAAAATAGAAACAAATTAATTGGCCAACTAAAAATATATAGAAAAAATCAGCTGGGCATGGTAGTGCATGCCTGTAGTCCCAGCTACTCAGGAGGCTGAGGCAGGAGGATTGCTTGTCTCAAAAGCAAACAAGGAGGATTGCTCTGTCTCAAAGAAAAAAAAAAAGACTAAGTAGTCAACCACCACCACCCCCATACAAAAAAAACACATAAAAGACCAAATATGGATCCCATTTATATGAAAAGTCACAAAAAGGCAGACCTATACAAAGATTAATGGTTGCCTGGAGCTGGGGGAGACTGGGAGGACAGGTGTCAAAATGTTCCAAAATTGTGGTAATAGTTACAGAAATTCCATGATACAGTAAAAAACACTGTATGCTTTATTTTTTTGAGGCCGGCTCTTGCTCTGTTGCCCAGGCTAGAATGCAGGGTGTCATCATAGCTCAAATGCAACTTCAAACTCCTGGGCTCAAGCAACTTCCCATCTAAGCCTCCTGAGTACCTCTAACTATAGGTATATGCCACCATGCCCAGCTAAATTTTATAGGTTTTTTTTTTTTTTTTTTGAGACAGAATCTCACTCTGTTGCCCGGGCTAGAATGCCGTGGCATCAGCCTAGCTTACAGCAACCTCAAACTCCTGGCTCAAGCAATCCTCCTGCTTCAGCCTCCCCAAATGCTGGGATTTTAGGTATGAGCTGCCTACCTGACCAAAATAATGTATGCTTAAATGGCTAAATTGCATAGTATGTGAATCACATCTTAATAAAAATGTTACCAAAAACAAAAAATAAAAACCAGGTCAGGTATGGTGGCTCACACCTGTAATCCTGTAACCACCTTTTCCCATGCTTGGGAATTCCCCACCACAAATCTAGACAGAACATAGGTTCCCTCCCACCATATGAAATGGCTGCTCCCTCTCCCCTCAACCCCCTTTGCAGTCATGTGACCATTGCTTGGTTAATCAGAGCAAAGCAGGAAAGAAGGCAGAGAGTACCTTTTGGTGTCAATGTGGCACCTTCACATCAACATTCTGATTCTGAGGTAGAATTAAGAGTGCCTGTAATTGCTTAAACGTTATTCCTCCCACCCTACTTTTTTAGAGGTTTTTTCCAACCTTCTTAGTAGTTCTGACTCCAATAGTTGAATGAAGTTTTTTGTTTTTGTCTGCCAGATCCATTCTTTGACTTTAAAGTAGGATTAACACATGTGACACTGGGGTCCCTGCAGCACTGGATCCCTCACTCTCTCCTGGCAAGGCAAACTCAGAAGAGTAGTTTATCCTTCATCTCCTTTCATTTCTATCATCAGAGCTACATCTTTTCCCCCACCCCAGAGGCGTCAATAGATGTCCTGCCTTCTGATTCTACCTCTCTTCTTTTTCTTTAGAGCTGCTTTTAAGATGATAAGGTTCCTAATGTTCTATAGTTTCTTATGCCTTTTTAAAGTCCTGTTTGGGATTATCTGGACTTCCTGATCCTTAAGAGTTTATACATTTCATCAAATCTAGAAAATTCTTGGCCTCTCTGAAATATTCTCTCCTTCTGGAATTTAGATCGTATGTGTCAAACGTTTTCATGTGTTTTATCTTCCATGTTTTTAAACCTCTTTTCCTTAGTTTCCATTTCTCTATATCTCTGTGCTCCATCTGTGTAACTCCTTCAGATCTACTTCCAGTTCATTATCCTTTAGGGAGAACTCTAATCTTCTACTTAACTATAAAGTTTCTAACTTCCAATGGTATGTTTTTCACTTTGAGAAGTTTTACTTTTTAATCACACCAGTTGGGTCCCTTTTGATATTCTATTCATTAGTCATACTTTTTCTTTAAACATAACATTTTTTTTTTTTGAGACAGAGTCTCGCTTTGTTGCCCAGGCTACAGAGAGTGCCGTGACGTCAGCCTAGCTCACAGCAACCTCAAACTCCTGGGCTCAAGCAATCCTGCTGCCTCAGCCTCCCGAGTAGCTGGGACTACAGGCATGCGCCACCACGCCCAGCTAATTTTTTTTTCTATATATATTAGTTGGCCAATTAATTTCTTTCTATTTATAGTAGAGACGGGGTCTCGCTCTTGCTCAGGCTGGTTTCAAACTCTTGACCTAGAGCAATCCGCCCACCTCAGCCTCCGAGCTAGGATTACAGGTGTGAGCCACCACACTCGGCCCATTTTATATTTCTAATATCTCAGTTTTTACCAGGCTGATTCTGTTGCCCATTGTTCCTAATGACTCTCGCTCATGGTGATTTATTTCCTTGTGTGCTTTTGTGTTTTAACTGTAAGCTCATATTCCTGGAAATTTTATCTGAAAGAATTCCTTGAGGCCCGGGTTTGAAGAACCATCCTCAAGAGAGGATTACATTTGCTTTTACCAGGTGCTTGCTTGACACTACCAATCTGAGACCACTTTAAACTAAGTTATCAGCTTGAGGATTTTCCAGGCCACATGGGTAGTATAAATTCCAGTTCCAAACAGTACTGAGGGCCAGCGGTGCTTACATATTATCAGGGGAGTTTTATGTTCCCACCTCCTACCTCCCTTTGCATTCCAAACCAAAGCCAAATAGCTTGAGTTGTGGCATTGGTTCACCATTGAAATGACTGTCTTTGAAGAGCCAAGATTTAAGTAAGAGAAGTCTCTGATCTGACTTCCCACTTTCTAGAAGCTTTGGGTTTGTTGCCTAATTCCATACATAGCCCAGTAAAACAACAGTTCTAGGCCACCTACAAATCCCATAAAAAAGCAGAATAAAAAGATGAGTAACAAGAATGTTTATGAAGTGGCTTCAACATAAAATCCCAGCCCTGGGAGCCATGAGCAGATTCCATGGCCTTCACTGGCCTCAGGGTCACTCACTGGCCCCTCTTCTTCATTGCTTTAAGGCAAGGATGGGAGGTGGTCACGAAGACATGATGAAGCAGATTCAAGCAGAGGCAGTATGGCTGGGCAGAAGGCTGAGCTACTCTTCTTGTCAAGCCCTAGGGGCAGTTCAAGAGCTCTCCAGCCTTCTCTGAGCCAACCAAGTTCAAGGGCAGCTGTGATCCTTGCCCTTGAACAGGAAGGAACCAGGAAAACAGGCCAAGCCCAAGACTGTCCCCATAGATCCATGTCTCCCTGAGGCAGTGGCAGAGCAGAGAACAGTTCCTTATTACTCTTTGCTCAAAGGGAGATGTCTCTTATCCTTGCCTGCATTTCGGCGCCTCTTTCTACTTAAGAAGCTCTCCAGCTTCCTTCTGCGTCTCAGCTCCTTGAACTTCTCAGCTAGGGCCAGCTGGCGCTGCTCAGCTAAATAACAGAGAGAATGAAAGCCGGTAAGCAAAGGAGGAATCCCACCCCCACCCCACCCCCGCCTTGTTCCCTTTCCCAAGCCAGGTCAATAACTCCCAGCCATTATGCTGGGATACATTAGTTGTTTAGAACTCACTGGTATATGTGAGCAAGCCAACTTTTTATATGATCTATCTTACTCAATTCAACCAACTATGAGCTCCTTCTATGTGCATAGCCCAGCATATATGTGTATGTGGGGTAGGGGTAGATGGAGATAAAAGCAACAATCTCTGCCATAATCTAATTAGGGACACAAGACTGGTTACAAGTAACCCTTCCCTACTATTTCTACTTTTGTCCAAGTAACCGTGGGATCCAGCCTTCATGCCTTCCTTAAAGGAGCCCAGGGATCTCCAACACAGTACCTTGCCACTATAGCCCCCACACCCCTGTCCCATAACCTGCAATAGTTATGTCCCACTCACATTTCTTCAGGAAGTATGGCCGATGGCCCTGCTGGGCCTGAGCCCGCCGTTCCTGCTTCAGGACAAGGTGTAGCTCCTGCTGCCGCTTTCGTTCCTGCTGTGCCATTTCTTGCTGCTCCTGAGGAGCAGAGATGAGATGAGATGGATAAACAAGACGGACCGTGAACACCCCCCACCTTTAATTGCTCTGACTACCCACTCACCATTCTCTGAAGCAGCTGCTGCAGTTTCTCATGCTCCGCCCCTGAACGGTGCTTCTTCAACTGCTTTTTCACAAGCTCCACATTGGAAAATGAATATGATGGTTAACATTCTGTAAATGTTAGCTGAAATTCTGTGCTAAACATTATTTTAAGAGGTTTACATATATCAGTTCAATAACACTGAGACAGTAATTATTATTATCATTTTTATGATTAGCAAAATGAACCATTGAGAGATTAAGTAACTCACCAATGTTCATGCTGCTAGTAAATTGATGAGCCAGGATTTGAATGTAAGAACCAATTTAGGGAGAATTAAATCTGCCCTGGCCAGCAGGGTGGCTCATGCCTGTAATCCTATCATTTTTTCTGGGAGGCTAAGGCGGGAGGATCGCTTGAGCTCAGGAGTTCGAGGACAGCCTGATCAAGAGCGAGACTCTGTCTCTACCAAAAATAGAAAAAATTAGCTGGGCATGGTGGTGCGTGTCTATAGTCCCAGCTAGTCAGGGGACTGAGGTAAGAGGAACTCTTGAGCCCAGGAGTTTAAGGTTGCCGTGAGCTAGGCTGATGCCTTGGCAATTTGCTCTTGGGAGGGAAGAAAAATCTGCAAATCTGCTCCCTGCTATGCTTCCTGCTCCCCTCTGCCCAACTCTCTAACCTGTGCCCAGTCTCATGCTGCATACCTCTTTCTCTTTGGCTCGGATATCATCCAAGAATTGGTATGTTTTGTCAAACACCTCAGGATTATATTCTCCTGACAGATCATCAAAGCGGGGGTCCCGGGCTACCTTTGGAGAGAATAAGAGAATACAAAACAGAACTGTTCAGTTGCCTTTTACTGAAAGTAAAAGTGAGAAAGTGTTTCCTGCCTTTTCCTCACCTTTTTACAGATGGGAACAACCTGACGTAAAAATGGTACTTGGATCTTGGCTGACATTTCCAGAGGCCTACGGAGAAATTAAAAGGACAAGTCACGGGGACTCCAGTTTTGGTCAATCGCTTCCTATCTGTAACCCAACAAAACAGACATCTACTCAAGGTTCCACCTGCTAAGGCAGGCCTTGTTCCTCACCTGTGCTTATCTGCAACACATGCACTTTGGACAGGTGGTCTAGAACCTCGTTTCTTAGTGCTGTTTGCAGCTACCAATTGTTTATATGTCTTAGTGCCCACTTGGCTCTGCAATTCCAACAGCTCCTCAAATGACATGTTAGATGTGCCTGCAGAAGGGAGGGACACATAACTCAGTTCAGCATGCCCCACTGCAGAAAAGACATCATCGCATTCCTTAGGTAGCTGATCCTTTCTAATGTCCCTCTCAGACCAATCATTATTATAAGTCCTAACGAGGCCAGGCGAGGTGGCTCACGCCTGTAATCCTAGCACTCTGGGAGGCCGAGGCGGGCGGATTGCTCGAGGTCAGGAGTTCGAAACCAGCCTGAGCAAGAGCGAGACCCCCGTCTCTACTATAAATACAAAGAAATTAATTGGCCAACAAATAGATATAGAAAAAATTCTTCGGGCATGATGGCGCATGCCTGTAGTCCCAGCTACTTGGGAGGCTGAGGCAGGAGGATCACGAGCCCAGAAGTTTGAGGTTGCTGTGAGCTAGGCTGACACCACGGCACTCACTCTAGCCTGGGCAACAAAGCAAGACTCTGTCTCAAAAAAATAAATAAAAATAAAAAATAAGTCCTAACAGCACAGGCTGTAATGGTGTTATACTGACACCTAACTCCCCAACTATTTCAGCTACCTGGTACCTCATCTTGATAAGGCAGGTGTATATGTAAGGTCAAAGGTGGACCAAACTATAGTCTTCTTTTTCACCCTCTCTTTTAAATTACTCTTCACAAGTTTCTCCCAAAAGGGCCTCCATCTCCCTTGCTCAGTTACACTGTCAACGTCCTGGTTCATACTCTCAGCATCTCTTACCTCAATCAGTGCTCTAACCTACTAACTGGTCTCCCAACATCCAGCCTCACTCATCTCAAAGCTGAGCTCTCCACTTCAGCCTCAGAGGACAGAAAATGAAATCAGATCTTATCACTCCCACACATATACTTCAGATCATGTCACTCCTGGAATCAAAACTCCCCAAAGAGTTCCATCTTGCTCAGAGTAAAAGCTGTATCTTACAGTGACCTTAAGCCCCTGTGTGACCTGGCCCCCTTTCACATTTCTAATCTCATCTACCAATCTCCTCACTCCTCTCCAAACAACTGGCTTCCTAGCAGTATGTTCCCACCTCAGTTCCTTTGCACATGTTGCATCCGCTTGGTACATTTCCCCCACACATATATACGTATTGCCCCCCACACATATGTATTGCCTGCCGCCTCAACTCCTTCAAGCCTTCATTCAAATGTCACCTTCCTAGTGAGGCCTTCTCTACCTTAAAATTGTTACCCCTCCTGTTTTCTCTCTCTTCATATCCCGTCACTTAAAAAAAAAAAAATTGAGATATAATTCAAATACCACGAAACTCGCCCCTTTATACAAAATCAGTGTTTTATTGCCTTTTATTAATTTGTCTTTTTTTTTTTTGAGACAGAGTCTCGGGTTGTTGTCTGGGCTAGAGTGCCGTGTCGTCAGCCTAGCTCACAGCAACCTCAAATTCCTGGGCTCAAACAATCCTCCTGCCTCAGCCTCCGGAGTACCTGGGACCACAGGCATGAACCACCATGCCCGGCTTATTTTTTTGTATTTGTAGTGGAGACAGGCGCTTCGCTCTTGCTCAGGCTGGTCTCAACTCCTGATCTCAAGCGAGCCTCCTGCCTTGGGCTCCCAGAGTGATAGGATAACAAGGTGTGAGCCACCGCCCTTACGCTCCGTGAAGACAGGAATGTTTGACTACTTTATTCACTACTGTATCCTGAATAAAAGTCTGCGGAACTTGTTGAATACTGAGTTACCAAGCCTTCACCAGCCAGTCAAGCCATGTCTCGCCTCCGTGCTATACTGCACAAGCCGTTTCCCGTTGCCGAAAACCCTCATCCTACCTTTAAAAAACTGCTCAGGATGTCCTAATCCTGGAAGCATCTCAACCCCCACTTCCCACTGCGCTGGGGGAGCTCCCAGTGTTTGCCTTTAAGAGAATCCAGGCTCGCGACCCCCGCCAGGCTCCTGAGAGCACTCCTCCCCACCTCCGGCCCGTGCCCTCACCCCTCTGCAGGTCGGAGGCCACGGCGCCGGGCTTCAGCTCCCCGACGTCCTGAGCCCCGCGGGGACCTCGGGCGAGGGCCGCGGCCTCGGCTGAGGGACGTGTTCCCCGCATCAGCTCAGGCAGCGTTAGCAGTACAAATGGCGCTACTTCCGTTCGCGGCAGCCCCTGCCCCGCCTCTTCCGGCGTTCCCTGGAGGCCGGGTTTCGACGTGATGATGAATGGACAGAAAACACAGACTGCGCGCTCCAGCGGTCACCAGGGAGCTCGGCCCAAAGGAGAGCCCGCCCCGGAGAGAACGTCGTAACCTTCGGCTCCAGTGACATGGCGCTGAGTTCCGCGCCCCAGAAGCTGGAGCCAGGCCTCGGTGGCATTTGGTTTCCTAACACCGTTGGCTGAGAAGCCAGAACCTCAGGAGTGTCCCCCAGCCCCCCAGCCCCCACCGCTGGCTCTCGCCAACTCCACCGGATTTCACAGAAACACATCACACGTTTGGAGATTTTAATTCATTTTTACAAAATCTGACCTGGCTGAGCTTCAGGGTACAGCAACAGCTCAGGGAAGGGTGGGATTATCTGCTGGTCCCCACCTCCGCAGGTCGGGAAGAAGGAGGTCTCATGCCAACAGCAGCAACTCCTCTCAGCTCCCAGTCAATGCTCACGGCTCAAGCAAGGGGTGGAGGTGGGAGTGGGAGTGGGAGTAGGGGTAGGGGGAAGCTCCTGAGGCTCAGACACTGCTTGCTTCTCCCTTCTCCCCATTCCCTTCCTAGCAGAGCCTAGCTGGCCTGGGGCAGAGCAGAGGCCCAAGGAGCAGTTGGAGGGAGGTGGATGGGGACAGAGCACCAAGGGGAAGGGGCCCTCGGCCCAAGGAGGGGAGGAACCTAGCCCTCCCACCCCTGCAGCTCCCCACTGAATTCACAGCACAGAAAACACCTCTAGTCCAACAACTCCACGGGGAGGTATGCGGAGTCCAGGGTCCAAAGGGGCAGGCAGGTGAGAGATGGGCAGGGGCAGTGAAGACAACAGCAGGCTCAGGAGGGGAAGTGGCAGAAACTTCCTCCTACCCATGGGAGGAGACGATGGGGCGACTGATATTGCTGTTGGTGGTCATGGCATTCAGCTCCCACCTGGAAGACCAACAATGACAGGCAGGAAGAACAGAAGGTGGGGAGCCCCCACCCCAAGCCCAGAATTGCTTGAACAAAGCTATGAACACACCAGTCCCTCCAACTTCTTAAAGCTCAACTGCCCACAGCCACCTCTTCCTTACAGCCCTACTAGGTTTAACAGTCATTCCCCACCCACCACCAAATCCAATACCTCCCACTCTTCTACCTCCAAGCTCACGTGGATTTCCTGTTTATATTTATATATGTGGTCTCGTGTCTGAGCACCTGGGATCTGTGTAGACATCTCAATAAACATCCCAACCTACCTTTCTTGCTCTGCTCAGATCCAACCAGGCAGCCCCTCCACCTCACCCACACCAGAATGCCCATTTTTGTTTTCAACTCCCATTCTTTTAGGTATGACTCAGCTCTCCTATATTCCCTGAGGCCTTTCTCACCCATCCCACCGTTTTAAATTAAATCCCTCTTTTTTTCAACAATTCTTTCATTCTACAAAGATTTACCAAGTATCTCCTTATGCCAAGACCCTAAACAGTCTACTTGGTATTAGGTACTGGCACATACGTCAATCTTGGGCCAGTCTGGAATTTATCAGGTCAGATCTGTACATTCTATGTCACCAAATACTGAACACATAGACCCTCAGCAAGCAAGAGTTAAACTAAACTGATAGGAGGCATGGGAAATGTTTCAAAATGACCCTGAAAGGCAGAATTATACACAAAGTAACTTTTGGTGCTTGATTTGAACCTAAGAATGGAATTCAAAGGGAAGCAGCCAGGACCTGGAAATAATGAGATCCAGAGGCTCCTAAATGTGTCTTTACTTTGCAGCTAGATTCTAAGATTTAATCAATTATTCTTAGCATGTCAACAAATACTTTATAAGCTCAGGTCTCAGAAGGTAATGCTTCTGAGCTTGGTTTGAAAAACTGGATTGATTTTTAATTTCATATAACTTACCCAGCTGACAGTTTTATCACATGACAGGGGTAACTTCACCTCTTTGCATCTCATTTCCCAGAAGTACAATACATCTCCAGCAGAACAAAAACGTCTGTCTCCTCCACAGTGTGACCAAACTAATCAGGTCATGCCTGTGCTGCTCACTTATCCTCAACCAATCCCTCCTTTTCCAACCACTCACTGTACCTGATGTCATGGGGCAAACAGGACTGGTCCAGGTTATACTGAATCACGGCCAGTTTGCACAGAGTCTTCAGACTAGGGCCTTTAAGGAAGGAGTTGGAGGAAGATGGTCAAAGCCAAGGAAAGGATCCAGTCCTGGATATCACCACCCAAAGATAGGGACCCTGATGGCAGGAGCTCTTCAGGAATAATTGTACTTACTAAAGTCCAAAATGTGTAAGTCAGAATGATCTATGAGGTCAAACTCATCTCCCAGGCCTTCCTCAGGAGATGGACTGTAGGGATCAAAAGAGAGATGAAGGTAGGAGGAAAACTACCCACGAGACCCTCTTGCTCAAATACCTCCCACTCTCCCGTTAGTCACAGACTTAGGCCCTTCCTTGCACCCCTCCCCTCTCTCCTCCTAACCTGGTACCCCCAAAGAGGACAATCTTGTCACCAACAATACAGCAGCATTGGCGCCGGCGGGGACATGGTCCCTTCCCCTTCGGTTCGATCTTTTTCCAGCTAAAGGACACTAAAGAGAAATTTATATGGAAGTTCAATATCTTCCTAGTCCAGACATCTTCTCCACCCCTCATCCCCTCACCTACTCAGGATTATTGTTTTCTTTTCCTCCCACCTCATTTGTTCCTGGTCTCCCCTAAAGGCAGTGCTCTTTACCAGGGTTAAACTTCCAGAGGTCATGGAAGTGCCGGTTCAGCCTTGCGTTATAGCCACCAAAGATATACAGCTCCCCGTTGTAGCCAACTAGAAGGAGAGAGGAATGTCAAAAGTATGAGGAGGACAGGAAGGGGGACTCCACAGGGAAGTAACAAACACTCACAGGCTGAGTGGCTCCGGCGCCCCTCAGGCAGCACTGGAGTGGGTGGACAGTCCAGCCAGGCCTCAGTTCTGGTGTCAAAGACGCGAATGCGGTTGCAGTAAATCTCATTGTTGGAATGGAATGGCCCAAAGCGGTCAGCACGGCCCCCAAAGACATACATGTGATTTCCCAGCATTGTGGCTGAGTGGAAGTCCCTCCAACGTGCAGGGTTGCCCTGGGCAGGGGCAGAGAGATGGGGGAAGGGGATTAGCACAAAGGCTGATAGGGGATCTGCTCTAACTGTTGGAGCTTCCTATAATTTCTTCAATGGAGGGTGGGGATCTGGGAGAAATAAAGGGCAAACCTTTGTACAAACAAGGGTCCAAGTCATGGTGCTGGTATCCAGCTTATGAATGTCATTGGAAAAACAGTCCGCCTGAATGGGAAGAGAAAAGAAGAAAGAAAAGAGGGAGCCAATAATCACTCTGTGACCCTCTATCTCTCCCCTCAAAACCTGCAAACGCAAAGCCTCCCATTCCACCACCCTAAATTCTCATTCCCACCAGAAATCTCTAGTTTCTTCCCAGACCTACCAGCTGTTCGTAGCCCCCGAAAATGTACATGATCTTGCCCAGGACACAAGCCGAATGTCCATCCCGGGCCCCAGGAACTGTTCCTGACACTCGGGGTGTGGACCATTTGTGAGCATCTGAAGGAGTGAGAGAATTGCTGAGGTAAGCAACCTCTGACACTCCCTCCTAAATTCTGGGGTGCCTTATTCCCCAGCCACCCCAACCCCAGCCTTTCTTGGGCCCCTGAGGCACCATGTGGCAGAATATAGCCTCTCTTGAGATGCATACTTACTGACATCAAAGGCATAGAGAACATTGCAGGCCCCTTCGGTGTCATTCCGCCCGCCCCAAAGGAAGACCATGTCGTCGATGAGGACGGTTGAGTGTCCATACCGCATGTAGGGGACCACAGGAGCCTGCCCGCGGATGGCGGGCCTCACTGGGGGCAGCTTTGTCCAACGCAAGGACACTGTGGGCACAGCTCTGCTCAGCCCTGGGAATCTCCCTCCAGGCTGTCCACCTTTCCCCAAACCAATCCCCTTGGCCACAGGGACCACCACCAAACCTCATTCAGCCACCCATTCCCCTCCCTGATGTGGGCACCCAGGGACAGTCCCAACGTTGGCTTACCTGCATTGAAAATGTGCACATCTATCTGACGCAGTGTCTCATAGTCTTCACCAGAGCAGTAACCCCCGAAGGAGTATACCCGGTGCCCAACAGCCACTGCAGCATGGTTCACCCTGCGGGGCCCGCCCTCCAGGTGCACTGTCCACCGTAACATCCCCTGGGCCACTGGTTACAGCAACATGCCCCCCCGGCACGGCCTGCTTCCTCTGCTACCTGCACACAAGTCAGGGCCACGGGCTTCTGAGGCAAGACTTCTTCCCAGCTCACTGTGACTCTGTCCAGGACTAGCACTTGCCTTCAAGTGTCACCCTGGTGGCCCTCCCACACCACCCCTTTGCAGGGACACTAGTCATAGCTCAGGTGGCTGGCCCTGGCCCAAGGGACCTGCCGAGGTCAAGGAGCTGGCCCAGGGGACCTGCTGAGGTCAGGGAGCTAGCCCTGGCTCTGTGTTCTCCAACAGCAAAGGGTGGGGCCACTCCAGCCTGATTGCCAGCTTAGAATCTGCTGATCATGGTTGTCCCCTACTCCTGGAAGCTCCACTCTGTCCCCATCTTGAAACAAACTTTAAGCCCCCTTCCCAGGCTGGGTATGTTTTCTTGTCTCTGCTCTGCTTACTGCCACCTCTCTAAGAATCTCTGTGTTCTTTACGGTGGGGAAAGGGATCTCAAAATACTCACAGCTATTAATAGCTCAGCCAGCCCCAAACAGTCCATTGAAAGCTGGCACGGGTGCTTCAAAGCAGAAAAGCTTTTAGGCTCTTAGAGTGGAACAATGCCCCTACCCAGGACAGGATGGGATTGATCCAGGACAGGGACCTCCATGTTACTACGGTTGGTTAGCCCCTCACAGGGAGATCTTGTCAAGCTGAACTTTTGTCATCGGGGTCACCCAGGGCCCCCCACAAGCACAAGGAGTTCCTCCAACAGCTGTGCCTGGTATGTTGCCAAGACTAGGAACTTACGCCAGAAAGGTATGTGTATGCTTGGGATTGGTGATGGGGTGGGGGTTGGGAGGGGGTTTTTTCTCCTTTTGCCACTTCCCCAACCCTGCTATCGTGGTAGAAAACAAGCCATTTTCAGCAGTTCTTCCCTAACTTGGATCCATGAAAGGGGGACAGAGGTGGGGATGTGCACTGGAAAGGAGAAAGGAGGCAAAAATGCCTTTGAGTGGGACATGAGGAAGACCCAGCATGAAAGGTCATGGTCTCTTAAAGACAACCTGCCAACCTAGTGATAATAGGTACACTTGAGGGCTCTTTCAGGCAAATCCTATCGAAACTGGCAATGCCTTTGCTGCCAGGCACCTGCTTGGGTTTGGGTGGATCATCTGCTCCCTGTTCAAGAAGCCCTGGCAGAAAGAAGGGCCAAGCAGAACCTTAGGCACAAAAAAAGCTCAAATAAGGGAGGCAGGCCCCTCGAAGGAAAGAGATGTGGTTTTCAGCTGGCTTGCCAGTCCCACCCACCCAACCTCCCCCAACCCCACACCCCAAGCTTTAAATAGCCACCCTACCCAACCTCAAATATCTCCAAAAGGAAGCTACTCTCACTTCATTACTCCTGCTCTCAATCCAGAATATCTTGGATCTGGGCTTGTGTGCACAGTTAGGTGGTCCAAGGGCTTAAGAATTTAAGTCCTTCATCTTCCCTCATAGCCTCTATTCTCCCCCCCTTTCCGATAGGTCAAGGTAAAGTAAAAAACGCACAAGAGAAGAGATAAGCAATGCCAACCAAACATGAAGAAATCTTAGTTTCTCCTCCATAAGGACAATTCAAATTCAAGGAAAAAAAGCCCCTAGGGTTTTAGGGGCTTCTTTTATCTCTGGGTCTCTCTGATCCTCCATCACTAATGCATTTTCAAGCTTTTTCAATCCCCTTAATGTATCTACCCCTCCTTCTGGTCTCTTGCAATTTAGACTCCCCATTTCTGGCCCTTCTTTATCTCCTGAGAGCTTTGTAGTTTTCCCATTTTTCCTTCTCCCACCACTTCAAGCTCCACCCAACAGCCCTCCATTTTCCCACCTCCACTAAGAGAAGAAAAATTAACATGTACTGACCACATATATTCTCCCCTGAATATGACTCTATCCCTGTCTTCTTCTAGACACCCCGGCCTCCCATCCCCCACAAAGCCAGGCACCACCCTCCACCCTTCGCCGCTTCCATTATGTTCAGCTTCTCCGTTCTCCTCATAACCCAGTCTTCCTTCCGATTTCCTTCAGTGCCTCCTCCAGCCACCAGGTCTCCTCCACTGGTCTCCTCAGCATCCTACCCCAGCCCTGCTTTCCCCATTAACACTCTCCCATCATCCCCCTAGTTCACTCCCCACCCCCACCTCATCACTCTCAGGCCCCTCCCCCGCGACTCCAGCGGTAGGTATGGGCGACCCCAGCCCCTCCCCAATTCTTCCTTCCCCTCAACCCATCCCAGGCTACCTGCCAGGCCGGGCCGGGGCGGGGCCGCGGGTCCTCGCGCTGCCTGCAGCCTAGAACCCGTTGCGCGCCAACCGACGCCTCGGTCCCCAACGAGATAAACACTGCCAGGCTCCGTCCTTCCGGCGGGCAGCTGTGCGCGCGAGTGCAGTCCGAGCTAAGTGACCAAAGCCTTCCGGGACTTGTAGTCCGAAGGTTTCCCGAGGGACGTGAGGGCGGCGGCGGAGTGGGCAAGCGCCGAAGGCGAGATTCTGCGCATGTGCAGATATGTGTCAAACCCGAGGGGGTCGCTGGGTAATGCAGTCCTTTGTTTTCTGGGCAGGGGATGGCGGAGGCGGGCAAGGGGCGGACTCCTGGTCCTCGCTAGCGTCAATCATGAGCATGGGGCGGGGCTGGAGGACTAGGCTCCCCCGCACGTCCTGCCCCGCCGGAAGTGAAGGTGCGAGTTCGGCCGCGGGCTCTGAGCGGGTGAGGCGCGCGGAGACACCAGCGCGGAGACTCAGTGGGGCGGGTGGGGGACGCCGCCCCTGAGGCCTGGAGGGCGTCTGTCAGGCGGTACGAAGGGGAACCTCTAGGAGAAGGGAGAAGGGCGGGTAGGCCCTGTCTGGTGACCCGGGATTCCCAAGCGGGGGTGGGTTTCTGGTGGCGGTGTCTTTTAGGGGGTTGCAGAGCCTCCGGTTGGGCTTATTAAGGAATTGGCAGAGCAGGGCGGGTGGGGCCCTGTTGAAGACAAGAGCCCCGACTGGAGAGTTATGAGAGTGGAAGAGAGGGGGATGCAAGAACCTTGGGGATGGGAGCTGGTTTTGTAGACGCAAAAGGAGACCACAACGTGCTGGATGAGAGAATGAATGTGGTTTCTCCCAATCCCTATCCTGCCTCCCTGTTCTTACAGCCCCTGCCCGGATGGCAGCAGTCGTTCTAGGGGGAGACACCATGGGCCCTGAGCGTATCTTCCCCAATCAGACTGAGGAACTGGGGCCACATCAGGGCCCTTCAGAAGGCACTGGGGATTGGAGCAGTGAGGAGCCTGAGGAAGAGCAGGAGGAAACGGGGGCAGGCCCAGCTGGCTACTCCTACCAGCCCCTCAACCAAGATCCTGAACAAGAAGAGGTAGAGCTGGCGCCAGTGGGGGATGGAGAAGATGTAGTTGCTGACATTCAGGATCGGATCCAGGTATGGTGGAGGAGGGTGTTCCTGAGGAGGTGAAGCTAGAATTCCTGAAAGGCTGGATCTGAACTGTCTTCTTTCTGGCTCCATAGGCCTTGGGGCTTCATTTGCCAGACCCACCATTAGAGAGTGAGGATGAAGATGAGGGTGGAGCTACAGCATTGAGCAACCACAGTTCTATTCCCATGGACCCAGGTAAAAGAGACCATTCTTTCATTGTGGAATAATTATAAAGGAAATGGAGGGGGCTGAGTCAGTAGAAGGAAGTTACAGAGGAACACCTTATTTCTAAAAACATAGTTTATAAACTAAGATTCTGCAGATTTTGGCATCCAGGTGAAATGTTACTCTGCTGGACTTGGGGATGGGCAAGCTTGTCTAGACATAACAAGATGGATTTGGTGACCCCCCACCATCCCAAAAGCTCTGGGTTGGTTCAAAGATTGGGAAGGGCAACTGTCCCATTTTTTCTATCCCCTAACTGGTCTCTGGCTGTGATTTCAGAACACGTAGAGCTGGTGAAAAGGACGATGGCTGGAGTAAGCCTGCCTGCACCAGGGGTTCCTGCCTGGGCTCAGGAGATATCGGATGCCCAGTGGGAAGATGTGGTACAGAAAGCCCTCCAAGCTCGGCAGGCATCCCCTGCCTGGAAGTGACCATGCTGAGAGCTGCCTTATCTCCCTACATTCCAGGCCAGAACCAGCAGAGGACTGAACACATCCCTGGTTGTAATGTCCATCTCCATCCTCACTGTCTCCCTTTTCACATCAAGGCAAATCAGACTTCTTCTCAGAGACCCACTTTATTCAGTTCTGTACATAAGGGGACATCGGCCCAAGCCCAACCCACCTTAGCATGTATCATTCTGTGGAGAATAAAGCACCCTATGTACACAGCCAAAAGCCATACTGCCTGTGCCCCTGGAACCTGGGTCCAGCCCTTCTCAGCCCCTTGCCCTTCCAAGGTCCTAAAAGAGACAAGCGAGGGCCTTTCCAGCATCAGCAGAAACAAGGAAATAAATAGGTGTTGGCGGGAGCTATGCTTGGGGCACTGCTCCCTGCTTCCTTCTTTCTAGCTATGAGAAGCAATAGCATAGGAAAGCAGTCAGCCCCAGGGTGGTCCCTTCCATGTTTGTGATCCCAGGGCTGCTGCTGACCACAGAGGGGGCACAGGGTAGGGTATTTTCTCATCCCCCCTCTTGTCCATCTGGGCCCTATATTTATCACTTATTGTCCATAGCATATACTTTTCTCTTTTTGACCTCCCACGTTGTCTTGGTCAGGCAGTGGGAAAGAGGACATAACATAACCCCACCAACCTGCACACTGCTGGGGTTGGGGGCCTATTTGTGCTGCCAGGGGTTGGCTTCCCTCCAGCTACTCACTCCAGGGGCCAATAGGGCTTGACATAACTTTGGTGAGAATAATCTCCTGCTGTTCCCTATATGCCTCTGCAGGGGGGAGAGAGGAGGAGAGAACTCAAATGAGAATGAAGGGAAGAATAGAGGAGCGTATGTATTCCTGGTTGTGTATTTCTCAGAGCAGCCTCAAGTAGCTGTGGGGTTAGGAACAGGAGGGGCACAGCCATCCCCAGGTTGTCTGAGCACTGAGCATCTGAGTGCTCAACCTCTCTGTACTAGCCACAGGGAGGCATGAACACATTTTGGGGAGAAGAGGGACTACTCTGTTGGTGTCCCTGCTTCAAGTGCCCATATCCCCTCCACAGAGTAGATACAGAGGCGCTGCCTTGCCCCAAGTCAGCCAGTAGGGAACAGAAGGTGGAGGGCTAGGGCAGCGTCCCAGGGCTGAGTGGGCTGTGGCCCTGTGGTGGGAAAGTGAGGGGGTCAGAGAGCCTCCTGGCTGGCAGTTAGGAACTCTTCCGCCCGCTTGTGCGCCTCCAGTGCCTTGATGGTGTACACATCCTGGGGCAGCTCTGACTTCCTCCGCAGCAGCACTTTCTCCTTCTTGATGTCCTTTAGCATCTGTGTGTGGACAGGGAGGAGAGGAATGGTGACCAATTCCCAGTGAATTCTGTTGTTTCCTCCCCTTATTCTTTGGCTCTGCTGCTCTTGTCTCCCCTCCCTTCCAGAGCTATTATTTCTAATCTACCCCACCCCCTGTGCCCTCCCACCTGCACAGCCTCAGTCTCCACCGTCCTCTTCAGAAGCTGGATGTCCTCTGCTGTGGGGGTCTCTGTCTCCATCGAGTACACAGGGGGCAGCGGTGGAGGAGCTCGGAACATGGGATACTGAGAGCGAGAGGAGGCATGGATGAGCGGTGAGAGACACTTACTTCAGACATTTGTGGGCTTGTTTGCCTTATATTCCACCTACAGCAAACTTCCCCAGCTCAACATGGGCCCCTCTGTTCATAGCAGTGGCAGAAAAACCTCACCTGAGGATTAAGCCGGGCAAGCTCCTCGATTTTTTGCCACATCTCTTCCCTTTCCTTCATTCGGAACCGGCCCCTGAGGAAGCAAAAGTAGAATTGGGGCTGGGCTTGACAGAAGCAAAGTGAGCTGGTGGTAGAAGATGAAGGTCTCCCAGGGAGAGAGATACTCACTTCTGCTTCTCTGCCTTATATTGTTGTGTGCAGTCATCAAACAGCTTCTGATTCATTTCCATAAACAGCTTCAGGGCATTATAGATCAGTCCATGGATTGTCCTGCCACCCAGAAGAAAGATGAGGTATAGGAGGCCAGAGCCTGCCATTAGTGCCAGGACCCCAATTTGTCCTCTCCTAGGGGGTGTCTCTGTTAGGAGTTTTCTCATTTACTACTCCCATTTCATAAACTTCTATAAAGTATAAGCAGATAGCTCTGGCCAAGTCATGTGACTTGAGACTGGCATTTCATGGTCTTTACAAATATTGGTCTACCTGTCCATCCTCCCCCCACCCTATGCTCCAAGGCCTACCTTGTTCCCACCACTTCCTACTCTCTAACCCACACTAATGGTGTCCTAGAAGCATGATGGACTCCATCTGCATAGACCGCACTATACTTGCTTTTAGTAGTAAAGTCTTTACAACTCCAGGATTCTTCCCATGTACTGTCCTAGAGGATCACATCAGCTTCCCATAGCATAGAAATTATACCTCCAAAGCTGTGATGTGACCTGCAGAATAGCTGGCCCCAAGGATGCAGACTGCTACCCTGCTGTTTGGTATCATGGAAATCTCTCACATGGGCATCTTTCTTCTCCAGTCAGTCCCTCACAGTCCTATCAATATGCAGTGGGCACCAGTCCCACTTGCTGACTGACCAGGTTAAGATCCCTGGCTCCGGGCCAGGCGCGGTGGCTCAAGCCTGTAATCCTAGCTCTCTGGGAGGCCGAGGTGGGCGGATCGTTTGAGCTCAGGAGTTCGAGACCAGCCTGAGCAAGAGCGAGACCCCATCTCTACTATAAATAGAAAGAAATTAATTGGCCAACTAATATATATAGAAAAAATGAGCCGGGCATGGTGGCACATGCCTGTAGTCCCAGCTACTTGGGAGGCTGAGGCAGCAGGATTGCTTGAGCCCAGGAGTTTGAGGTTGCTGTGAGCTAGGCTGACACCACGGCACTCACTCTAGCCTGGGCAACAAAGTGAGACTCTGTCTCAAAAAAAAGATCCCTGGCTCCTTAGTTCTTTCACACTCTTCAAAGGTTCCAAAACCAGATCCCCACCCCAGCACCTTACTTGTTCCAGTGGCTCTTGGAGTTCCTGTAGAGTGCAGGGAACATGATGGGGAGGACTCGGGCAGCATTGTCACTTATCAGGCTCATGATATACTCATTGTTCCAGTAATAGAGAGCACGCTCTGCCACCTGGTGGGGAGAAGTGGGACTCAGTGAGGGTATTGCTTGTTTCACTCAAGACCCTCTTGGGTTTCTGGGAGGCAGGGACAGGGATATGCTGGGTCTGAGTGTCACCTGGAAATGGGGGCTGGAGACACATTTGGCAAGCTGGCGGAAGAGTGGTTCCATCACTTTACTGAACTCTGAAGGTTCAATGACGTCCAGAATCTCCTCTAGTTCATTCAAAAACATCACCTCCTTAGGGCTGTGGGTCTTGGGCCAAAACTTGAGAAGTCCCACAATCACCTGTGAAAAGAGGAGGACATGGGGATAAAATCCTCTATACCTGCCTGCTTCCCCAGGAAGCTTTCCTGCCCACTTTCCCCCACCCAGTGGGCACAGCTTAGGATGATCTCTGCTAACTGCTCATGTTTCTCTGGCTTGGATTTGTTTTCTAAGTGTATATATAGGCTTCACTTTTCCTTCAGAGAGGAAGCCACGTTACCTATCAGGTGCTCCTGAGCACCTGCTTAAGGCACTGCTCAATAGGAACAGACTGGCAAGTGATGCTGGTGACAGTAAGTGGTAGACCTTGGGGCCCAGAAAGGGAGTTACCGGCTCAGTCAGACTGCTCTCCTTCTCCAGGAACTGTACCACACAGTATGCCAACTGCAAAAGTTTGAGGTAGAAAGGTGAGGTGCAGGTCCCAGAAGGTCTCAGCACCGCAACAAGATCCCAGAATGGAAGGGGAGGGGTGAGGAAGAATTATTCCACCTGCTCCCTATGCCTCCCCTATCCCAGCTGGACTAACTTTCCTCCCCTCTTTTCTCGGCTGCCTGAGTTAGGGATCATCAGGAGGAAGGCAGCTCACCTGAGGGTGGTAGACACTAAGGGACTTGACCTTGTGAAGGGGAAGCAGGACACGAATAAGGAACATCTTGTGCTCTTCCTTAAGGGGCAGGGCAAAGCCATTGATGATGCTAGGAATTAAGGGAGGTTTGTTAGGGCCAAGTTGAATGCACCAATCCCCCAACTTTTTTCAGGCATCTGTGTCCCAACCCCACCTCTCACCTGCCAAGGATCTCCAGGAGCTCAGCAATCCCATTGTGATGCTCGGTCTCGTAGATAAACCTGAGGGAAGAAAAAGGGCTCTCTTGATGTCCCTCTAGCATTCTGCAGAACCCCCCTACATCCCTGTTTCTGCCCCACCTCTGCAGGAGCTCACTTTACTCCTGAGCCTGGGCTCCTGGCCTCACCTGTAGAAGATGTGGTTGATCTGCCTACGAATATAAGCCCGGAGCCCCAAAAACTTGCCATAGATGCGATGTAAAATGGTCTTGAGGAAGTCCCGCTCTCGAGGATCCTCACTGTCAAATAAGTCCAGGAGCTGGGAGCAGGAGGGAGGAAAGGCAGCAAGTGAAGCAGCAGCCAGGGAAAGGCTGGGGCTAGGGTGACATAGGTCCTGCCAGGGGAAGCCCAGAGGTTTTCTGGAGAGAGGGAGTGGGGACAAGTCTCGCAATTCTATTACATTGGTCTACCCAAAGTGATGTTTGGGTATGTGTGTTTACATACCCCACTGAGGGCAGGGCAGGTACTGTGTTGCTTATTTGTTTCCCTCCCATCATGCTGGAAGCTCCTTAAGGGCAGAGTAGGTTTTTTTAACTCTTCGTAGTCTTGTGCCAGACATAGCTGAAGCTCAATATAGTCAGCATAAGGGGAAAAAGCAGCTGGGACACAGGGGAGTGCGGCTTGGGGCTGGAGTTCATGGACTGGAAAGAGGTGGGGAGGACAGGAACCTCAGGGACTCACAGCAAGGACAAACTTCTGGTCAATGTACTTCTTCGCTATGTTTGGCTGGAAATCAGGAGACTCAAGGAAACGTAAGAAAAACTCATACACGAGCTGTGGGGGAAAGGAGCATCTACTGAGGGGGTAGTCCCAAAGCCTGGGAGATACCCCCTTGCTGCAGGCCTCAGAGTGCCCCCATTCCCTGCAGCCAGGGTCAGGCTGCCCCCTTGCCCTGGTACCTGGAGGTGTGGCCAGGCAGCTTCGAGGGTGGGCTCATCTTCCTCTGGGTCAAATTCGGCCCCTGTGGGATTTGATGAAGGTGGCAGCGTCCGGAAAAGGTTCACTGAAAACTGAGGGGTAGGTCCAAGGTTAGAGGTCTGTCCAGGCTTCACCCCCAAACCCCCACTGCCTCCTGCGTCCTTTCCCTGTGCCTACCATGGTGACAGCCTCAGGGTAAATGGCCTCAGTGACGACATCACGGCTATGGGTGATGTACTCCACCATCTCGTTGAGTCCTGCCCGTTTCACCTCCTTAAATTTGAGGTCACTGAGTGGGTCTGACACGAAGTCAAAGAGGACACAGCACTGGCGAAGCTTCTGGATAAACAGCTCCTCCCGCTCCTGAGTTGGCGAATCTGTGGAGGGACCAGCAGTCAGGTTCTCCTCTCTTCACTGCCATACCCTGCTTGCCTTCCACATCTTTCTCTTAGCCCACCCTGCCAGTATCCTGCTCCCTCGCATCCTCTGGAACTCCCTTCCCCCCCAAAATACCCCAAAACCTCCATTCCACCAATCCCTCATACCCACTAGGCTCAGTACAACAGCTCCCTGACCATCTGTAAGTACCTTTCAGGGCAGGAAGCTTCTGCAGCTCCCGGTTCTTGCTGAGGTTGAAGCGGGAGGAGCTTTGCCGCCGCTCCTTCTTGACAATCTGAGGCCCCCCTGAGTACTTGATTTTGCTGAGCTGTGTAGGGGGTGGCGTGCTATTGCTGGGACGCTTGTTGGATGATGGTGGCTGCGGCTGGGCCTGGGGTTGGGCTTGTGGCTGGGCCTGGTCAAACAAGTAATCCGCTGAAATCCACTCCCCAAGATAATGCCTCCCACCCTGTGCCTGGGCCTCCCCCACCCCCCAGGCTGTTTGTGCCTGTACAGGCCTGGGCAGCCAACATCTGTCTCCTGCCCTAAAGTGCTCAGGCCAGGGTCACAGAGATAACTATGGGTTAGCCCTGGCAGGGAACAGTCAAGAAGTCATGTCTCCCAAAATCATGCCCACTGCGTGTGCATCAAGAGCCTTCAAAATGTCCATTCCAGGCTGGGCGCGGTAGCTCACGCCTGTAATCCTAGCACTCTGGGAGGCCAAGGCGGGAGGATCATTCAAGGTCAGGAGTTCGAAACCAGCCTGAGCAAGAGCAAGACCCCATCTCTACTAAAAATAGAAAGAAATTAATTGGCCAACTAAAAATATATAGAAAAAATTAGCTGGCCATGGTGGTACATGCCTGTAGTCCCAGCTACCTGGGAGACTGAAGCAGAAGGATTGCTTGAGCCCAGGAATTTGAGGTTGCTGTGAGCTAGGCTGACGCCACGGCACTCTAGCCCGGGCAACAGAGTGAGACTCTGTCTCAAAAAAGAAAAAAACAATGTCCATTTCACTTCATGAACAGGCAAAACTATTTGATGGATCGATAGTGAAAGAAGTCAGAAAAGTGGTTATCTTGCGGGGGGGGGGGGGCCGGGGGCAGCTACTGATTGAGAAGAGACAAGAGGAACCTCTGAGTAATGGAAACACTCTACATCTTCACTGGATCTGGGAAGTGGTGCATAGCATATACATACCTAAAGATTCCTTGAGCAGTATACCTAAGATTACTTTATTGAATGTGTGACATTCTTCAATTAAAGGAGGCCGGGCGAGGTGGCTCACGCCTGTAATCCTAGCACTCTGGGAGGCCGAGGCGGGTGGACTGCTCGAGGTTAGGAGTTCGAAACTAGCCTGAGCAAGAGTGAGACCCCGTCTCTACTATAAATAGAAAGAAATTAATTGGCCAACTAATATACATAGAAAAAATGAGCCGGGCATGGTGGTGCATGCCTATAGTCCCAGCTACTCGGGAGGCTGAGGCAGGAGGATTGCTTGAGGCCAGGAGTTTGAGGTTGCTGTGAGCTAGGCTGACGCCATGGCACTCACTCTAGCCTGGACAACAAAGCAAGACTCTGTCTCAAAAAAAAAAAAAAAAAAAGGTAAAGGAAAGAAATTAATTCCCAGTATTTTGGGAATTACTGCCTCAGTATTAATGCTCAGGAAATTAATGCCTCAGTATTTTAACTACTAGAAAGTTAGCTTAATAAAAATCCTAAATTTTGGCCAGGTGAAGGGTGACTCACAGCTATAATTCTAGCACTTTGGGAGGTGGAGGCAGGAAGATTGCTTGAGGTCAGGAGTTCAAGACCAGCCTGAGCAAGAGTGAGACCCCCATCTCTACAAAATACAAAAAAATTAGCCGGGCGTGGTGGTACACGCCTGTAGTCCTAGCTACTTGGGAGGCACTCTAGCCCAGGTGACAAACAAGACTTTGTCTCCCCCTAAAAAAGAATCCTAAATTTTATAAAAAGCTTTGTGTGCAATACTTTTAACAGCCTCATTTATAACAGAAAATAAATAAATAAATGGAATATCATGGAGTTAAAATTATGTCTATGAAAAGTATGTAATAAACGTAATCACAACTGTGAAAAATATATTCAGCTGTGAAAAATATTTTATAGTCACAGTAATTGCCCCCAAGCTGGTGATAAGTATTTTGGAAGGAGGAGAAATGTCTACATAGAGCATAAGAACACCGAGGCCTTAATTTTCCACAGTAGAAAGTCAATAGATAATATCTAAATCTCAAAAAAAATTTTTAAAGTAGTAAAAGAATCTAATTTGGAAATATAAAACTCAATCTCTGAAAAAAGAGCTTGCAGTGGAAAGTGGTTGCCACAGAGCAATGGGAGGAGAGTGGCCTGGGGCAGGGTAGGGGCTGCACTTTTCATTACAAGCCCAATAGTATCGATTTTCTGAATGTCTGAGTTATCACAGTGATAATTTTTTTTTTTTTTTAAGAAACAGGGTCTCACTCTGTTGCCTGGGCCAGAGTGCAGTGGCATCATCATAGCTCACTGTAACTTCAAACTCCTGGGGCTCAAGCGATCCTCCTCCTACCTCAGCCTCCCAAGTAACTAAGATTACAGGTGCATGCTACCATGCCCAGCTAATTTTAAAAAGTTTTTTGTAGAGACAGGGTCGAACTATGTTGCTTAGGTTGGTCTCAAACTCCTGGCCTCAAGAGATCCGTCTGGGCGCAGTGGCTCATGCCTGTAATCCTAGCACTCGGGAGGCTGAGGTGAAAGGATTGCTTGAGCTCAGGAGTTCAAGACCAGTTTGAGCAAGAGTGAGACCCCATCTCTACTAAAAAAAAAAAATAGAAAAATTAGCCAGGCACTGTGGCCCACATCTGTAGTCTCAGCTACTTGGGAGGTAGGAGGATCACTTGAGCCCACGAGTTTGAGGCTGCAGTGAGCTACGACGAAGCCATTGCACTCTACCCAGGGTGACAGAGTGAGACTCTGTCTTAAAAAAAAAAAAAAGGAAACTGAACCCCCCTCCTCACTCCCCAACTTCAAAAAACAAAAAGATCCCCCTGCCTCAGCTTCCCAAAGTGCTAGGATTATAGGTGTCAGCCACTGAGCCTGGCCATAATGATAAAAATGTGTAACAAAACAAAAAGCCTAAAACTACAAAATGTGTAACAAAACAAAAAGCCCAAAACTACATAATTGACAGAAAATTGCTTCTGGCTGGGCACAGTGGCTCACGCCTTTAATCCTAGCACTCTGGGAGGCTGAGGTGGGCTGATTGCTCAAGGTCAGGAGGTCAAAACCAGCCTGAGCAAGAGCGAGACCCCATCTTCTATATATATTAGTTGGCCAATTAATTTCTTTCTACTATAAATAGAAAGAAATTAATTGGCCAACTAATATATATAGAAAAAATTAGCCGGGCATGGTGGCGCATGCCTGTAGTCTCAGCTACTCGGGAGGCTGAGGCAGAAGGATCACTTGAGCCAAGAGTTGAAGGCTGCTGTGAGCTAGGACCCCACGGCACTCTAACCTGGGCAACAGAGTAAGACTGTCTCAAAAAAAAAAAAAGAATAAAAAAGAAAATTGCTTCTTATGCTAAGTTAAATAAGGACAATACAAACTACATATGCAAAATGAGCTCACCCACATTAAAACATGCACAGAACCAAAAACTAGGTTCAGAAAAGGGAAGAACAAGTCCACCATTGTGGTAATGACTATCTCCTATAGCAGTAGAATTATAGATTACTTTTTTCCACTTTTCTAAATATTCTATAAGCTGACACTGCTTTTATAATGTGGAAAATACAGCTATCCCCCAGATGTGAGTGTCAGAGCCCCAGGAAGCCCATTTTCCAAAGCCTAAACACAGGTGTTTGCAGGGCTGTCTGCCCACAGACATTCCTGGACTATCCAGGTAACATCCTTTTGGGACAGAAGAGAGGCTGAGCTCCAGGACAGCCCTTGCCCCTAACCACAGATGGCTCCAGGACTTAGGAGAGAATCATGTCCAGCTGGGTACCTATGCCACAGGAAAAGGTGACCTGCTGTCTTCATACCCGCCATCCTTCCTTCTCTCCAGCCCCATCTCAAATTCTTTTTTTTTTTAGTTAATCTTTTATTTGTAATTATCAGTAAATAATAGTTATATATATTTATGGGGTACATGTGATATTTTGATAACAGGCATACAATGTGTGTGTGTGTGTATATATATATATATATTTTTTTTTTTTTTTTTTTTTTTTTTTGAGACAGTCTCTCACTCTGTTGCCCGGGCTAGAGCGCCATGACATCAGCCTAGCTCACAGAAACCTCAAACTCCTGGGCTCAAGCAATCCTTCTGTCTCAGCCTCCAGAGTAGCTGGGACTACAGGCATGTACCACCACACCCGGCTAATTTTTTTCTCTACATATTTTTAGTTGTCCAGCTAATTTCTTCCTATTTTTTTTTTAGTAGAGACGGGGGTCTCACTCTTGCTCAGGCTGGTCTCGAACTCCTGAGCTCAAACGATCCTCCCGCCTAGGCCTCTCAGAGTGCTAGGATGACAGGCATGAGCCACCACGCCCGGCCAATACAATGTGTATTAATCAAATCAAGGTAACTGGGGTATCACCTCAAGCATTTATCATTTCTTTGTGTTAGGAACATTCCAGTTCCACTCTTAAAGTACACCCTAACTTATTGTTGACCCCAAACTCTTACTCCTTACCGTAAGAATGGAATAATTTGAAATCCTCTGGGATGGGAGAGGGGAGGAAGACAGAGATATTATCCTTTGCATACTCTGAATTTTTTATATAACAATTACGTCAAGCTTGTGACCTATCTGGGGATGAGAGAATGGAAGAGGAGTACTAGGTCCAATCTGGGCAGGACTGTGGGTCAGTGTGGCGCATTACTGCTCTGGCCATCTTGCTTTCTCTTCTGCCTCACCAACAACCTGACTAGGGGAATGAGGAAGGGGGGCAAGTCAGTCATTATAACCCTCTCCTTACCAGCCTTAAGCCAATGTGACTTTGTCTAGACAATGCAAGACACCCCAGAGTCTGGGGTCTCCCTGTCTATCTATGGCAGACAAGTCACACCTTGGAGAGTGGTGGGGCAGAAAGGTAGAAGGTTGGTAGACCAGCGCTTTGTGTGCCTCCAGACCCTCCCCTGCTTCATGCCTCCATTTCCCTGCCTTAGGAACAACCAAAACATTCTCTGTGAAGCTCAGTTCTCAAGAACACACTCAGGCCAGACTGCCTGCCTGGGTTCGACTCCTGGCTCTGCCAATTATTAGCTGTGCAACCTCCAGAAAGTCATATAGCCTTTCTGTGCCTCGGTTTCCTCATCTGTAAAATGGGGATAGCAATAGAACCGACCTTATAGGGCTATAATAAGGATTGAAATGAACAGTACGTGACACATAGGAAGCATTTTATAAGATTGTCTTCTACTACTACTATAATACAATTATTATTATTTCCTATACCTGGATTTTAGGAATGCAGCCTGAAAATTCCTTCTTAAGCTAGCATACCTCAAATGTTCCTTTGAGTCCATTATCCTCCTCCTTTGAAAATGGGGGACCCCTGTCCCCCCACCCCACCCCCAGGGGGGGAAAAAAAAGAAAATGGGGGACCTATGAAATCACTGCATCTTTCCAGACTCAGCTTAAGTCCTACCTTCTTCCAGGAAGTCTTCTCAGATCATTCCCGCCCTTGGGTGCCCACCTCCCACCCCCAATTCTACTTGTCTGTTCCACTGGCTCTGTGATTGTGCATACCCTAGTGACACCTCTTGCTCAGTAAGTTCATGTGTCATCCCCTTGACTAGATGGTAAGTCCCCTGAGAGACAGGCCCTGGTTTGCACCCCTCTGGGTCCCCCCAACACTGGCACCTAACAGGCATTCAGTGAATGTTTGGCTGGATGATTTTTTTTTTTTTTTTTTTTTTGAGACAGAGTCTCACTTTGTTGCCCAGGCTACAGTGAGTGCCGTGACATCAGCCTAGCTCACAGCAACCTCAATCTCCTGGGCTCAAGCGATACTACTGCCTCAGCCTCCCGAGTAGCTACGACTACAGGCATGCGCCACCATGCCCTGCTAATTTTTTCTCTATATATTTTTAGTTAGTCAATTAATTTCTTTCTATTTTTAGTAGAGACGGGGTCTCACTCTTGCTCAGACTGGTTTTGAACTCCTGACCTCGAGCAATCCACCCACCTCGGCCTCCCAGAGTGCTAGGATTATAGGCGTGAGCCACCACACCCGGCCTGGCTAGATGACTGACCAGCAGCCAAGGCCCTCAGTTCCTGGCCAGGCTCTTCCCCACAGGCCTTTCCTCTCCTGTCCCAACTCAGGAGCCCTCAGAATAGAGATCTGTATAGCATCAGGAGCAAAGTCAGGAGGGAGAAACGTCAGTGATACTAGGGTAAGGGACTCGGTGCCAGCATGAAAACAGGACTCCGAGGAAGAACATGTCTGTCTCTGTCCTCCCAGGTAAGATGCAGATACCCTGCGCCTCCATAAACCTCATACTGAGAGGACAGCCAGAGAAAGGAGGCATTCTTCCCAGAAGGGAAAAAGCAAGTCTTCAATTGTCTCTGCCATTAAGGAGGGAGTTGGACTAGATCAGTGGTTTTCCAACCATTCTCCAAGAAAGGTTTCAAGAGACTAGAGGGTTGTACGGCTAAAAAAAATAATGTCAAAAAAAAAAACCCACCCAACAAACCTGATGCCTGAGGTTCCTTCCATGCTAGGATTTTGTTATTGAAGGCTAGAGTGGCCAGGAGCAGCTGAGTGGGCTTAGTCTGCCCTGCCCCAACTCCACTGGGCCAGCCTGGTCTTAAGGACCACTGGCTCCCAGGCCCCAGATACAAGAAGCATTTGAGAGGCCAGTCAGCCAGCAAAGCCCCTCACTGCCAATCCCCAACAAGGTGTCCACTGTTCACCCCTCATTAGGAAACATGCTTGTCAGAAAGGAGATAGGGGGATATGTCACCCACTCACTTCAACTCACAAGTTCAACTGCTTCTCCTAAAAGCTCCAGCTTCTGACTTCTTCTCCACCCACCTGGGTTGGGGGTAGGAGGCAAGTGAGTCCCCTTAGAAGCTTCTGCAGGCATCACAGCAGGGGTGGACGCTGACCAAAGGCAAGCTAGCCAATTTTGCCCTCTACTACTTACTTTGTCCTGCCCAGTCCCACTTCTGGGACTCTGTAGAGGCCATCTCCCCTGCCTGAAGTACCTCTTTCTTCTACTTCCAAACTCTCAGCAGGATCCATACTCCAAGAAGGCTTCCTAGGTTCAGTTCTCCAGCAGTTGAGTACCACTCTCAATTTATGCACCATGCTCACAATCAGGAAATGCCAACTAAACTTGCCCACTATGAACCAATCCTGGCCCAACCTGATCCTAACACAGCCACCACTAATAATTAAACCCAAATATTTAAATATAAATAAAATAAGAACTATAAATATAATTTAAACACTATAGAGAGTATAAGAGAAAGATGAAACATAAAATTAACAGAAAAAATGCAAAGATTTAATGTTATATCTTTTGCATAATGAACTAACTGGCCTAATAAATGAAGGTCATTTTAGCTTAAAACTCCCCAAAATCATAGATGTATTCTCTCCCATGGTGCCATCTAGAGCTCTATCTAGCTGTGCTTAATTCTTTCCTTCATTTATTCACTAAACATCACATTAAGCATTAAAGATTAAAAGTTTATATGTAAATACTATACCATTAAAAAAAGATTAAAAAGTGACTAAGACATAGCCTTTGCTTTCAAAGAGCTCACAGTCCAGTAGGCGGGATAGACGCAAAAGCAGCTAATAGTACAAGGGAAATGCAAGACCAGAGAATCACAAAGGATATAGGAACATAGAGGGCTGAGTTACAAACTTTGCTTAGAAGAATTAGGGAAAATGTCCCTGAAGAGGTGGCTTTTGACTTGGCTCTTAAAGTATAAATGTGAGTTTAACAGGCAAAAATAGAAACGAGAGAGATAAAGCAGTCCAGGCCAATGAAGCCACATCTGAGGGCTCTGAGTCATAAAAGGGCTTGTCATATCAGAAGATGGGAAGTTCAGTGGGACAAGAAGGTACCAGGATAGGTACAAGAAGAATGGGGTGGGGCCAGCTCAGAAGGGCCAAGGGTGCCATGCCTAGCAAGTTTGGATTTTAACTTGTAAGCAATGAAATGCCAAAAGAGGTTTTTAAGTAGAGGACTAATAAGCCCAAAAAGGGGGTTTTGTTACCTTTGTTACCCTAAAGGTTAACAACTCTGGCCTCAGAGGGGACAAGCTAAAGTGGGAAGACTGGGATAATTTCCTCTTCCTTCTGTCCCTGCTCCCAGAACTTAAGACAAGGAACCAGCACACAGAAGAGTCCAAACACTCAGTTATTTTCTCCAGAGACAGATCAGGAAAGACCCTTACCTGCAGAAGCAGGTCACAGGGAATCTCAATTGATTTCCCAAGCCTCCTTTTCATTCTAGGATTCTCTTCTAGAATCTTAGAACCAGCATATCACTTCATTAAGACCACAAGAGAACCTGCTCCTAAGCCACACAGACCTGTGTAGAATTCCAGCTCTGTCTTTACTCTGTAAAAGCTATTTAACATCTGTTAAGGTCAAGCATGGTGGCTCACGCTGGTAATCCTAGCACTCTGGGAGGCCAAGGCAGGAGGATCTCTTGAGGTCAAGAGTTCGAGATCCCCCATCTCTACAAAAAAGTATTTAAAAACTTAGCCAAGTGAGGTGGTGTGCACCTATAGTCCCAGCTACCTGAGAGGCTGAGGCAGGAGGATCACTTGAGGTTTGAGGTTACAGTGAGCTATGATGACACCACTGTACTCTAGCCAGGTTGACAGACCAAGGTTCTGTCTCAAAAAAACAAAATAAAACAACAACAACAACAAAATCTTAAAAGAGGCTTAAGCCTCAGTTTCATTTGTAAAATGAAGATGATAATAACTGAATAACCTCAAGAGTGTCATAAAGGTTAAAGGAGACAATGCATGCTAAGTATTTAATACAGTGCCTGGTGCATAGTGTACTGGGTTGAACAGTGTCCCACCAAATTCACGTCCACTCAAAATATGTGAATGTGACCTTATTTGGAAACAGGGTCTTTGCCGATGTAATCAAGTTAAATAGTGGTCATACTGGAGTAGGGTGAGCCCTAAGTCCAATATGACTGGTGTCCTTACAAGAGGAAAATTCAGACAGAGACAGAGACACATGGGGAGCATGCTGTGTGAAGACAGAGTCAGAGACTGAAGTGATCCAAGTGAAGGAATGCCAAAGACTGCCAAAAGCCACAAGAAGCTAGGAGAAAGGCAAGGAGTGGATTCTTTACTAGAACCTCAGAAGGACATAGCCCTGTTGAAATCTTGATTTCAGACTTCTGGCTTCCACAACTGTGAGGTTATAAATTTCTGTTGTTCTAAGCCATCAAATTGGTAGTAAATTGTTTTGGCATCCCTAAGAAACTAATACAAAGTAACTGCTCAATAAAATAAATATTGGCTGCTATAATTATTACATCAATTAGAAAGGCTGTTAAATGCTTGACACATAGCAAATCTGGCTAGAAAAGCCCAACATTCTGGACTAGAAAAAAGGCAAGGGAAGGACTGTGCCAAACAACTTCTGAAGACCACAGCCTCACAGCCTGGCCCCAGCTTCTCCGGCATCTCCCTCACATCCCATACGTGGGTACGTTTCTGGCAAGTCGCAGAGCAGAATTCCTGAAGCTGCCTCATACAGGTGAGCCCTGAGCAGCCTTTCACAAAACAGCCCAAGATGAACTCAACACCCTCTTTTTCCAGAGGGCTTGAAACAGATCTACTACCTTGGGCGTATTTGTCCAAAAGGCAGTGTGGACAAACTGTGGCAGTTGGTCTCAGCATACTTCTTAATCTGTTCAAACCTTCATTTTCCCATCTATGAAATGACAGGGTTAGACCCTAAAGTCCTTTCCACCTCTAATCTAAAGTGGGTTCATTATTCATTCACTCATTTACTTACTCACTCACTAATGCATTCAAATGCTGGGTGGCCCCACTGTACCAGGCCCGTTAGCAGTGAACCAGAGCCTCATGGACCTCCTTCACTAACACAGGAGACAGCTGATAAACAACGAAGTCACAAGGAATTTTTCACATTTCATTAAAGTTGTGGGCCAGGCGTGGTTGCTCACACTTGTAATCCTAGCACCCTGGGAGGCTGAGGCAGGTGGATCGCTCAAGGTCAGGAGTTCGAAACCAGCCTGAGCAAGAGCGAGACTCCCGTCTCTACTAAAAATAGAAAGAAATTAATTGGCCAACTAAAAATATATAGAAAAAATTAGCTGGGACATGGTGGCACATGCCTGTAGTCCCAGCTATTCGGGAGGCTGAGGCAAGAGGATCACCTGAGCCCAGGAGTTTGAGGTTGCTGTGAGCTAGGCTAATGCCACGGCACGCTAGCCCGGGCAAAAGAGAGAGACTCTGTCTCAAAATAAATAAATAAAAAATAAAGTTGTAGTTAAGTGCTACCATAGTACTGGGTGCCAAAATAGCAACTAACAGGAGCCCTGACCACATCTCGGGGATGGGGGTGATTGGCCAAAGAAGGCTGCTTTAAGAAAATGACATCCAATCTAATAACTAAAGAAGTAGGAGTAGGCAAAAGGTAGGAATGGCCCCCTAAATATTCCCTTCTCTCCCTTTAAATCCTGTTTCTAAGTCTTCTCTTTCTGCTTCAAATGTCAGTTGCCAGCAATCACCTTCCCTGTGGGACCCACAAATGTCCTCATTCTTGAAGAGGAGACAGAGCCTAGAGAGTCTTCCCAGAAGCACTTACTGTGAACCAAATGTGTGAGGACACAGGTGTGGGAAAGAAGCAATGCAGAGTAACACACAGCTCCCTCCCTACAGTTTGGGGTGGTGGGAGAGAAGCAGATGGGAACAAATGGCCACAGTACTGAGTGATAAGGATTATTCCAGACATTCAGACTACTCTATAAGGCAGAGGAAGTAATTTCTCTTCTGTGGCCCTCAACTTACACATCTGTAAAACAGGGAAAACCTATCCTTCTGATTACTCAAGTGAGGCCTAAAACAATGGTCACAGGTGTGAAAATACTTGGATCTTTTTAGAGGTGATGGGGACCAGAAGCACCCAGAAAAACCTAAAATAGTTAACCCAAAACACTTGTTAATCAATCTCTTCTCCTAGAAGACCGCAAGACCTGCCCATAACACAGGAGGGAGGAAGCAGAGAAAGCACCGATACCAGCTTCCAGGTAGGATGTGGTGGGTGCTCACTGGACACATTCACAGGATGGTTTGCCATCCAAAGCATCCACTATGCACACCCTCAAACTTTCATGGACATGCTCTGGACTTCCTTAAGTCCCTTCCCACTCTGGTGCTCTCTCGGCTTGCCGTTTATTGCTTTATAGCCCGAGATTGCTGAGTTGTACTGACCTCTGCTCAGGACTGTCCTTCAGTCATGCTCCCATTTGATAGAGCAGAAGGGTAGTCCTGCCCGACTCAGGGACGCCAGCCACTTCTAACCCCTTGCCCCACCCTAGAGCCATGCTGAAGTCCTTATCCCCCAATCAAGCACCTGTGGACTTTCCCCCTTCTCCTCAGGACCCCAGAACCCCTGCCTTTTGCCGTCAGTAAAAGGAATCCTTTTTTTTTTTTTTTTTTTTGAGACAGAGTCTCACTTTGTTGCCCAGGCTAGAGTAGCTGCCATGGCATCAGCCTAGCTCACAGCAACCTCAAACTCCTGGGCTCAAGCAATCCTCCTGCCTCAGCCTCCCAAACAGCTGGGACTACAGGCATGCACCACCATGCCCGACTCATTTTTTCTCTATATATATTAGTTGGCCAATTAATTTCTTTCTATTTATAGTAGAGACGGGGTCTCGCTCTTGCTCAGGCTGGTTTTGAACTCCTGACGTCGAGCAATCCGCCCGCCTCGGCTTCCCAGAGTGCTAGGATTACAGGCGTGAGCCACCGTGCTCAGCCAGAAAAAGGAATTCTGAACACTCAAAATTGACAGAGAAACAACTCTCACAGGAATCCCTGGGGAGCTTGAAGAGCCAGACAGCTTAAGTGGTCTATACCAGCCAAAGGGAAATCTTGCTTGAGGTCGGTCTTGATGGGGTGTCCAGGTCCCTCCTAAGCTATAGAAGCTTCCTTTCTGCCTAGGTAACTTCCGGGCCCTGGGATCCCTTACCCCACTAGCCATCAATGAGTTGAAGCTAGCACCTGTACAACTAGGGCTGTGCCTATATTCGTTACCTCCTCGGTGTTCTCGCCTCCACCATCCTTGCCTGAGCTGCTGGGCTTGGCCGTGCCTTTGGCAAGCTTGGGGGGCTCCTGCAGGGAAAAGATGGAGGTAGGATTAGCAGATGCCAGGGGAAGGGAGAGGCCTTATCTGGACCCCTTAGATCTTTGTTGCAATTATCCTCTGTCCAATTGAATCAATCAATCAGTTAGAACCTACCTTGTGCCTGGTGGAGGGTGTATACACAAAGAGGCAAAGGCAGATTCAGCCCCTCCAAGCAGTTTAGAATCTGGTTAGGAAGTCATCCCTAACACATACTAATTAAGCATGAGAATGCTCTTTCATCTTTCACTTCACCAGGCTGGTGCAGAGGCTGGCCCTGGGAGGGCCTTCAGTCAGGTCAGAACCAGGGTGGAAAGGCTTAACCATCAGGGAATAAGCTGCTCAGACTGGCTTCTGGCCAAAGTGGTCAGAGAAGTGCCAGAGGCTTCCATGCTGGAGGGAAGGGAATCACCACTTTCCCCACAGGGCCATCTGGAAAGACTGGGAGGCATTTTTTGATGTCACAAATGGCACCCAGACAAGAGGGTACTACTGACATTTAATCGGGAGGCCCCAGGGATGCTAACAGGTACAGGAATTGTCCCACCCAAAATGGCAAGAGCACTTTGGTTGACAAGCACCAGGACAGGGTTGGGGTAAAGCCCTTAATTATTACAAAGAGTGAGCATTAGTCTGAAGTCTCACTTGGGAACCTGGCAGCTGGCTCAACGCCCTGGCCTGCCCAGCATCTCTTCCTACGCTAAGGGCCCAAAAATGCAACTGCACAGGGACAGGATGGGGAAAATGTGAAAAAGACTTGGGGATTTAGGTCTGACTGGAAGTGCAACACAAATCATCTGTGTGGCCTGGCTGCCACAGTAGCTTACATGACCTTCCATCCTGTTAACAGACCTGAGCAGAGTGCCTGGCACTGACAGGACCATCCTGGAGAATCTAGTCCAGCTGTGATCATCAGACTTTGGGAGGAGCAATGACAAATCCCAGTTTTTCTTAGGGGGAAATGCAATCCACACTGGGAGTGGATTCAAAAGCATGTCCCAGGAGCAACAGCTGCAGGAACTCGGATAGTTAACAATGGAAGGGAGGAGTCATGGGGGATGGGGAGCAAGAAGGGTCTTAAACAAATGAAGGGCTGCCATGTGGACTGAAGATGCAACTTGTCCATGGACCCACAAGCAGCACAGCAATGGACTGAAGTTGAAGGAACACAACCTGAAGCTCCAAACAAGGAAGAATTTTCTCACGGAGCAGCTGCACAAAAGCTAGCTACTTAGTGAAGATGAAAGCTCCTCAACCCTGAGAGCATTCAAGCAGAGGCTGGGTAACCTCATGTAAGGCATGCTGCAAAAGTGATTCAAGCCTTAAATGAGGACTAGATTGGAGAATCTTGGAAATCACTTCCAGCTCTGAGATTCTGCAATTCAATAGCAGCCAAGCCCCTTCAGTGAGAAGTGTTAAATCGAGTGATTGTGACTATGGGGGCAAAAGGATTTCAGGGAGAAGAGAGCTCTGTGTGGGCTGGAATATGGGGAAGGCTTCTTGCGGGTGGGGAGGAAGAAAGGTGTGGTGTGGAGCAGCTCCACACAGTAGCACGAGGGGAAAAGGATCCCTTCTTTGGGCCGAGCACTTTCCCACTGCCTACTGACCAAGCTAGCCACATTGACCGCTTGTCAGTAGCTCAGAGCTTAGCGTGGAGAGAAAAAGGATGGAAGGGTGCAGGAAGGACACAACACTGAGGTGTGTGTCTGCATACACCCTAGATGAAGGTCCCTTGGACAAAGCTGACCCATCTTTGTACATGTCTGATCTCTCTACTTGATCACAAGCTGCTTATTCTTTTTTGTACCCCTCCACCCACCCCACGGTGCTCAGCATGATGCCTCAGACATCTCTCTCAAGGAATGTGCCTAAGAGAGATCCAGCTGCCTTGGTGTGTGGGTGTGAGTGGGCATGGGGGGAACCAGGCCCACAACCCTTGCTCCCTGGCTCCCGCAGAACAGGTGAAATGCACACACTTCAGGCACTGCACAGCGCCATGGTTCTAAGAATGGTGGGGTTTAGAGCCAGCCCTTTGTTTTGGGCCCAGCTCTTCCTAGCCATATAATCATGGGCAAGTTTTCTAGCTTTTTTGAGCCTCAGTTTCCTCATCTATTAAATAACAATAAGCATAGTACCCACTTCCCTTAGCACAGTGTCTGACACATGAAAACTCTAATGCTGGTCAATGTTATTACTATTATCAACAAGAAGAAAGTGGGAGGGAGCAGGGGCACCCCACTCAAGAACATAAAAGAGATAAGACCCAGATCAGAACATGAGGGCAGGGGAGGCATGCAAATCGCTCCAAGAGACTGACCTAGCACCTGTCCATTAAGCATCAACTGTGTACAAGGAAACTGCCAAACCAAAATGGAGCTTAGTTATTATCTCAAGGGGAAAGAAAAGACTTGTCCACAATTAATTCCAGTCCAAGGCCAAACAAAATAGGGCCATAAGTGGCCTACCAAGTGTTCTGCAAATCTAGGAAAGGAAAGAGAGCTTACTCCTGACTGAGGGTTCAGAAAGGCTTCCGGAGGGGGCTGTGAAGGACGACCAGGATTGGGACCAGCAGAGGTGAAGAAGAAAGGGGACAGGTGATGGATAAGCAGTAAAGATCCTCCACCCCCCAACACCCCTCTGTACCCCCATCCCATCCAGGCAAACCTCAGTCACATTCTCACCCCACTCCTCCTCAGACCTTGCCAACCATTGAAGGTGGTTAAATGCAGCCAAAAATCAAGGGCAGAAAGTTAAACCTTATAGGGAGTTCAGAGTTATGCCTGGCTCCATGCACCCCAATCCTTCCAATACCCTTTCCCAACCAATTACTTACACCCACAGTTCTAGCAAGTCTAATTAAGAATTTCTCTTCTTCTTCACAATGAGCTAACAGGCAAAGGCTTTCTGCAAATGGGACAACATCTGGTCCATCAGTCTAAAAACTACAGACGAATGGGGACCTCACCAGCTTCCTCTGAATTCCACAACCCTTAGCCCCTGATGTGGCTGACTTCTGTGGGCATCACTTGTAACTAAGCTGCCCAAACCACCTTAACATGCCCACTCCCCAAGGACAGGGCCTGGGTGGGGCACAAAAGCCTGTCTAGCTCATCAGCCCAGGAGGTTCAACATCTCGTACACCATCACCAACCCTATACCCAGAACCTCACATCCTGAGAGGTTACAGGGACAAGCCAGAATCAGAGATGCCTGGCAAACATACAATGGCCCCAGGATAAAAAGTTGGACTGGTAGGGTCAGAGATGGCAGCTCAGTAACCCAGCCAGTCAGGGGGCGAATGAAAGTGATATACCTCTGGGGTCATCAAGCAGGTGGCCAGAACACCAGGCTCAAGTCAGCCCTCACCCTGAGGGGCCAGCCCCAGGAGAAGAGAAGCTGGGGGAGGCTGGAACTGGTATCCTAGCATCCTCTGTGTGAGTCTGTACCTCAAAGGAACCACACCTCTGAGTCAGACCTCAGCAACAGCAGGAAAGAGAGGGTAGAAAAAGGCAGGGATGAGGAACAGGGGAAGGCGGTACGGAGGTAGAAGAGGAAGGTGAAAAAAGACAACATTAAGAAATTGCCTTGTGTCAAGACATCATGACAAAGGCATGGGTGTCCAGGGGTGGCTGGCCTACAAGGTGAGAAGGAACACTAATCTGACCATTCTGATTCCTGATTGAGGGTAGTGTGGCTCAGGAAAGGCAGAAATCCAGCACTGATGCAAAAAAAAAAAAAAGGAAAAATGCAAAGGTTATCCTAGGATTAGCGTAAAGGGAGGAGCCTGCTCAGATTAGGAAAGGTGACTGGTCTAGGATGAACCTGGGAGCCAGTTGATGTTAGGAGGGCTTTGATACAGAAGAGGCCTTTAAGTCAGGAGATCTGATATTGCAGCTGGGCCTCCAGCAGGCTGTGTGACCTTGGACAAGTCCCTTCCCCTGTTGGAGCCTCAGTTTCTTCATCTGTTCCACTAGGGATTACACTGCCTGCGCTCAGAAGTCTCTTCCAGCACCAATGGTCTGAGGTTCCATCAACAGAAAGAAGGGCTCAATCCTGGCTTACAAGTTTGTGTGTGAAAGAACTAGAGGGAGGGGCCTAGGCCAGATTTGGGTGGAGAAGAGAGAAAGCAGCGCTGTTCTAGGTCAGGGGCTTGGCATGGAGCGAGAAGGGGCTATAGAGGATTGTGGGGTGGCTGTTCCAAGCTGGTGAGAAGAGGAGCGAAGGGGCTGCGCAGGGCGGGGGAAGGGGCAGTTCTGGAGGGAGGTGCAGTTTCAGATGAAGGGCTATCCCAAATCGGTGGGGGACTGGGGCTGGGGGCGGCGTTGGGGGAGTAGGGGAGTGACCTGGAAATAGAGCGGATCTGGAGGAAGGAGGTTACCCTGGGCCAGAGGTAAGAGAAGGGAGGAAGGGAGGGAGGGAGGTGTATGTGGGGTGAATCTCTCTGGGACAAGGTGGGGGAGGTGTCCTAGCTGCGGCACCAGCTGGGGGTGCTGCCAGCCGCGGGGGCGGAGGGCTGGCCCCAGGAGTCCTGCGGGGGCCGGACGGGAGGGTCAGTCTGGGGCTGTCCCGGGCCTGGCTCGGGCCCCTCCCAGAGCTCCACGCAGGCCCCAAGGCAGAGGCGCAGGGAAAAGGGCCACGCTCACCTTCTCCTTCTTCAGTTTATAGGGCATCTCGGCCCGTCCGGACCCGGCCCAGCTCCTGCGGCCCCGCTCCGGCTCCGGCTTTGCTCGGCCGCACTCGGCCCGCTCCGCGTCTCTTCGCCACCGCCTGCGCGCTGCGCCCGGGTCGAGCGGTGTCTGCGCCTCCAATTGGCCCGAACTCTTACAAACCTGCCTGACAACCAGGCGCCGCCTCCTCCGATTGGTCATTGGAGCCACTATGCTTCCTTTTTTTCTCATTGGAAAGAAAGAGTACAAACCGCCAGGGTTCGGCT
Organism: Mirza zaza; assembly: GCA_008750895.1. Classification (NCBI taxonomy): domain Eukaryota; kingdom Metazoa; phylum Chordata; class Mammalia; order Primates; family Cheirogaleidae; genus Mirza; species Mirza zaza. Next base: position 102,632 of record VSMD01073280.1, read on the forward strand.
CCCAGAATTGGCTGAAGTGGGTGGTCCCGCCTGAAAGTGGGTGGAGCTTAGCGAAGGAGGCGGGGAGAAGGGGAAACCCAAGCTTGGCTAGGAGTGCTGCACTTCAGCGTCTGGTGTGCGTCGGCCTCGGCCATTCTTCCAAGCACTTGGAGCTGTGTTCCTTTCCTTTCTTTCTCAAGTGGAGGTCACACTTTCCTCACGCTGCTACTCCGCCCAGTCCAAACTGGAAGAAAGAAGCCCTAAAACGAAGGGTACCTTTCTTCATTGGGGTAATGTGGCACTAATTGCAGATGCAAAATTAGTGGAGAGCGCTCCCAAGAGCCCTCGAGGGCATCTGCTTCCCTAGACAAGACTTGCAGAGGAGAAAGGGGAAACCTGGCAGGCCAGCACCTGGGTGAAATGAATTGAGAATTACTGGTTTGTTGCAATTTTAGGAAGAGGGTCCCCGTTCCTACTACAGATATCCTGGGACTGAGGAAACAGGTAGATTTGAGCAGTTGAGAATGCAGCGGAAAAACAACCTTATTGTTGAGTGCCCTGGAAAATTCATGCGCCACCCTGCCCAAACCAATGTTCTAATGGATAAGAGCCCTCAAGGAGTTAGCAGTCTGGTCAAGTTTACATACTTGTATAAACAGATGGTTAAGATAAGGTAATAAATTACACAAACCTAGAGGTGGCATGGAGGAATAGGTTTCAGACAGGCTATTCCAGTAGCAGATTGACTACATGAAGAAACTGGATCAAGAATAAGCCTATGGCCAGGCGTGGTGGCAGGCTACTGGGAAGGATGAGGCAAGAGAATCGCTTGAGATCATGGGTTCGAGGCTGCAGTGCACTGTGATTGCACCTGTGAATAGCCACTGCACTCCAGCCTGGGCTAAAGAGCAAGACACTGTTTTAAAAAGAAAAAAGGCTGGGGGCGGTGGCTCACGCCCGTAATCCTAGCACTCTGGGAGGCCAAGGCGGGAGAATCACTCAAGGTCAGGAGTTCGAAACCAGCCTGAACAAGAGCGAGACCCTGTCTCTACTAAAAATAGAAAGAAATTAATTGCACATAAGAAAAAAAAAAGAAAGAAAAGGCATATGGTCCCCCGGCCAGGAGAGCAATGGGGATGGAGAAGAAAGGATGGAGTGGGAAACGTAGAATCAACAGGATCACAGGATTTGGTGATTCATTAGATTGTAGGGGGATGGTAATGGAAAGGGAGGAGTTGAGGATGACTTCTGGAAGTGATTAGAGATGTGGGAGGAAAAATGGTGTCATAATGGCAAAGGAAGTACAAGAGGATTGGTCAGTAGAGTCAGAGAAAGACTAAGATAAAGATGGAACAGCATCACCTTGATTCTGCAATTAAGAGGTTACATGACTTTGCCCACTATCTGAAACCAAAAAAAAAAGAAAAAAGAATGAAAAAAGAAAAAAAAAGAAAAGGAGGTTATAGGTGATTTTTGCCAGGGAAGTTTCAGAGGAGTAGAAAAAAGTTTTTAGTGGGTTGAAGAGTAAAAGGTAAGGAAGTGAAGACAGCAAATGTAAGGATCCTGGCTGTCTTACAGAAGTAGTATTTGGCTTTCAGTGACTAATGACAATTTCAAGGTAACACAAAGTGCACTGCATGCCAACCATTATTTGGTGGGGAAAAGCCTGGGAGGAAAGGACATTTATTTGTGGATGGGTATTTGTGTCTGTACGAGTGCTGATCCAGGTAGGATACCAGATGTATTTACCCATCCCCAAGACCTCAAGGAGCACCATAGTCCTGAGGCCTAGAGTTTTGCCTGCTACTGTGTAAAGCAGGCATATCCTCTTTGGGCCTATACCATCATCTAGCCAGTCTTTGGTCCCTCTGAGAGGCAGGTGACAGAGCCACGTATAGTAGCACCACCAAATGGGAACTTTCATTCATATGAACCCAGTAGCTTGTATATTCTTTCATGCTGTTCTGAAGATGTGGGAGTGGACAGTTTCAGATTTAGGACTGGAGCTACCTCCAGGAACTATAATCAGACAGTAAAAAAAATATATTTTCTTGTCTCTCTGGGGATAGAAATACAACAGAGCCAAGTGTCCTGTTGTACTCCTGTAGTCCTGGCTACTCAGGAGGATGAGATGGGAGAATCACCTGAGCCCAGGAGTTCAAGTCCAGCCTGGGCAAAATATCGAGACCCTGCCTCTTAAAAAATAAAAAAACAAGAAAAGAAAAAAGAAAAATGAATACTTTTTTTTTTTTTTTTGAGACAGAGTCTCACTTTATTGCCCAGGCTAGAGTGAGTGCCGTGGCGTCAGCCTAGCTCACAGCAACCTCAAACTCCTGGGCTCAAGCAATCCTGCTGCCTCAGCCTCCCAAGCAACTGGGACTACAGGCATGCGCCACCATGCCCGGCTAATTTTTTTTCTATATAAATTAGTTGGCCAATTAATTTCTTTCTGTTTATAGTAGAGATGGGGTCTCGCTCTTGCTCAGGCTGGTCTTGAACTCCTGAGCTCAAACGATCCGCCCACCTCGGCCTCCCAGAGAGCTAGGATTACAGGCGTGAGCCACCGCGCCCAGCCAAAAAATGAATACCTTATAA
>VSMD01073283.1:0-26293 GCA_008750895.1 Mirza zaza
GCAGTGGCCATGGTGGGCGGCGGTGCTGTGAATAAGAAAATGTGAAGCGACAAAGGCAGCTCCGAAGCACCGGCTATAGACTGGGAGCTGTGGCTGGCAGAGGGCAGGGTCCACGCCGGGTGTTGGGTGAATGGCGGTGGGTCTGCCCAGGAGCGGAAGTGGGCCCTAGGGACCGTTGGAGCAGGTGGGGAGAGGGAGGGTAGAGTTCCGTGTGCAACCTGGGTAACTCAGCACTATCTGACCTCTGTTGAATTTTTAATTTTGCAATAATATTTCTAGTGTCCAATGACTTCCTCTCATCCTCTAATTGTTCCCCTCTGTGAGAGCCTGTTCTCTTTTTATAAGCCTATAATCTTCCTTGATATTCTAAGAATATGAATTTGTAATTTTTAGTAGTTCTCTTCTGTTTCCTGTGTTACGGGTTTTTTTCCCCTAAGGAATTAGTTCTCTTTGTTCCTCATGACTTCCTCTTCACTTTCCTCAAATATCTGGCAACCCTTCATCCATTTGTGGTTGAAAATCAAGGATACCTTCGGTTACTGGGTAATTAGCATAGATTTGATTTACAGTTATGATGTTCTTCCACTAATAGGCTTCTTCTATGAATGGGAGGGTGGAGTGTGTCAATTAGGGAATGGTCTTATCCTTTGGGGATAATGGTTTGGAGCTTTCAGGTAGGATAGGATGTATCCCAAATGTCAAAGGCAAGGCATTTCTCTGGCATTGGAAGCCTTTAATAGATCTCTCTTCTAGGTAGATATATGTTTTCATGTTATTTCCCTTCTGCTGTGCAGTCCTTCAGTTGCCTGAAACCCTGCTCTAATGTGGGTGCTTTTCCTGGCCAAGCAATTCGCTGGCTTTGGAGTATAGTTTTGGGGGATAGAAGAGTGTCAAATGTGAGTGGTGTTTATGCTCAGTGTAAGCAGGGTGGAGACTGGTCGGTGCAGGGTCAGATCAGGACAGGGGCCAACAGATCTGTTCTCAGAGAACAACTCTTTAATCTCTCAGTTGACTGAAGCCTTTGTGCAGTGCTTTGATTCTGTTGACTCTCTTCTTAAAATTTCCTGCAGTGGGCTTCAATTTTCTGTTGCAGGTGTTCCAGTTTTTCAAAATTAAGCAAACTGATAGTATCTGCTTTTCCTATCTTCCAAGAACTCTTCACAATTTCTGGTCTGGTAATAGTACCCGTTCGTGTGTGTGTGTGTGTGTGTGTGTGTAGATATTTTTTATGTGTTTAGCCACTATGATGATTCAGTTGTCATTTAAAAAATATTTCTAAAAGTGCAAATAATTTTCTGAATAGGTAATATATTCACATGGTTCAAAAGCTCAAAAGCCACACAGTTCTCCTCTCTGCAGGCAACCAGTGATTATTTATTATTATCAGGAAGAGAAAGAGGAAGAATATAAATTAGAATACTCAAGAGACAGTTTAAAATATGTTTTTTGGAAGCTCATTCTTCTCAAGTACACATGGTATGTTTACCAAGATAGACCATATTCTGGGCCATAACTGAGTTTCAACAAAATTTTAAAAGATTCAAATTATATAATATGAGAAAAGAAGAAAGATCTCAAATCAAAAATCTAACCTCTGTTCTAAAGGAACTAGAAAAAGAATGAAAAACCAATGACATCTAAGCTAATGGGGAAGTATAATTTTTATTAGTTTATCTCATTTTACTTATTCTTATGCACCTGGATCTTTATAATATAATCTGTCCTTCAGAGTAATAAAAATGGATTTCTGTTGCATTGAAAAATTTCAATAACTTTGGATCAAACTACTACTTCCTTATCATCTCCTCTACTTCCTCAGATGTTACTCTCAAATTATTAATTGAAACCTCATCAGTTTATTTAACTTAAAGATAGCTGCCTTGAAAATGATCTTGCTATCAAACAAGTTCAAAATTGTCTAAAAGTTCAGATTGCCACCTCTCAGATAATAACAGGAAATCTTAGCCTACCTCTATACTCCTTCCAAATTTGTCCAATTATATTTCAAGTTCTATTAGGTTTCCTTCTCTTCAAGCTATCCTGCCTTGTGCTCTAAGTGTTTCAGCTACATGGTATGATGCTGATGAATATTAGATTAGGAATCAAAAATGACACGTTACAATTCCTGTGAGAAATCAGGAGTATCATTGGTCTTTTTGGCACTCACAATACTGGTTTAAAGATGGAAAGAATATTACCTGCTTTGTCTATCCCAACAGGTGTCAAGAAATGCTGTTCTGAAGCATTTTAAAGCAGTAGAAATGAAAGTAAAGCTAAGAGTAGGCACCAGCCACTATTTTTTTCTGTTTCTGTCATACCTGAGCTGGAAAAATAAGGACTGGCATAAGAAGCCTTAAAGTAAGTTGTTTCATTGTAAAGTTCCCGACATAACCATCATCAATTAAATTAGAAGGGCATTGTGTTCAAAGGAATGAGGAAGACATAGAATTAGAAGATCTGAGACCTGGGTCCTATTTTGGGCTTCACTGGTATCATCTGATGGGAAAATGAACAAATCAATAGCTCCTCTGGGGCTATTTTCTCATTCATGAAATGAAGAGCTTGACCTATTTGGTTTTCATGTGCCATATGGAAAGATGATTAGAGCCTATTCCATGAGAATCTTTCTTTAATAATGGAATGGAATTAAAAAACAGCCTTTAGCCAATTCATGATGAGCAGTGATTGGTATCAAATATTAGCTTTTGGAATTGGATACTTCCCTAACAATCAAATAATAATAGCATTTTAAGTTATAGCATTAGTTGCTATAGCATTATAGCATTAGTTGTTGACCTCTAAAACATACAATTCAAGAAAAAAACAGAGCCTTCTTTGGATTTACTGGTTGCTGTATGAGCAGCAGGGGATAGATTCCCTCTTTCAGCTTGATGGTACTCAAGGTTTTGGCTGACAATATAGGGCTGTAGCAAAGTTCTAAATTCCTTTGCAACTGGTATTAGACTTTGCAAATAGCTAAACTGAATCTTACCTCTGTAGTTACTGATATGCCAACTATGAGAGCCATGGTCAGATACCATGCCCTAGGGGGACTGTGCCCTAACACTGGAAGAAAGAACTAGTGATAACCCCCAGTATTAAAGAAACAGTAGCCACCTCCTTTAACAGAAATTGATTTCCAGTAGTGGCCTCATCCAGACTAGAATATAAGGGAAGTGGGCGGGAGTAGTGATTGGTTACTGTACTTTATCAAATATAACATACCATGAATTGAAAAGTACACCATTTTCATGTATTAAAAAGAAAAAAAAAACTGCTTTCAATTAATTCATGACATGTCACTGCTTATAAACTGCACCTCAATTTCAGAGAAGTTAAAATGTCATAAATGGAGAGTCAATGAAATATGGTATTTATTGGGTTTTATCATCTACTTGCCTGAATACGTTTATCAGAATAGCTACTTTTCATTATTCATAATTGTTTATAATTTTTAATTATTTATGAATCCAACTAATAAACACTATTATGTACAAAGAAATTATCAAACATGAAAACAACTTGGCATTTTCTGCTAGCTATGGTGTCATTTCACAACGCCTCAGCCTCATCATAAAATGAGTGGCTTTTGCCTCTTCTTTTCCTTTTATGGAGGGAAAGATTTATTGAATTAAACTAAAGTAATTCCTTGGGTACTTTGAATTCATAGCGAACCTCCTCCCAGCATACTATGGTAGGCTAGCAATATCATCTTTCAGATGGAATAACAGGTACCCTAAACATTTACTAAGCAAAGTCGCTGCCCTAGGGTTCTACTCAAATCCCAATTTGAATGTGAGGGTTAGTTTTATTTTTATCAATTCCATTGACTGGTTGCAGCTCCCTATTGGATATGTGAGTTATTTCCTAAACATGACAATACTGCCTGTCAAGCAATCAAGCATCCCAAAGCAGCAGCATGATGGGTGACAGGGCCACAAGTTATATTAAGTCCATGGTGTAAACAATTCTACAAGTGAAAACAAATGGACCCATCAGTCCCACTAGAACCCAGTCTCTGAGGACAGGTCTGAAAAAGGTTAACTGGCCTTTGGAGAAGAAACCTGCTGAGGTAACTAACTTCAGATCAAGGTTAACAGACTGCTGGCACAGACAGGGGAGTCTCCCACTGAAGGAAATCTACTACTTTATTAATATCAAACAGACTGAAACATTCCCAATTAAGTTACTACCATAACCTGACATGAATAACAGATTATATAGGATTTATAATCTACAAAAGTACCTCACTCCTAGAGACTAAAGTTCACCACTAATTTAAAAACAACATCAACAACATAACAAAAACTTACTTTAAACAATCATATATAGGACAACATGATATCTGCCTGCAGAAGTCAGAGCTTCTTTATCTCTTCAGAAAGTATCTCAGAATACCAACTGCACAAAATGACATACTTTGGTCCTTTTTAACTTCTTCTCAAGAGGTCCCAAAAGAAGTAGTAAGGAAGACTTTGGGAGCCCCAGAAAACCACCCCCATGTGCCTCAAGGGAAACTTCAGATTTGGCTCCTACAGGAGGGTCTGACATGGGTCTATGGCAGATATAGGCAGGTTTGGATGAAAATGCATGGGATACGGCTAGAAGAGGGCCACAGTGATGCCTCATGTTTGGCCCCTACATTTCTGTGCCCAGACTTACTTCCACCTCCCTTCCTTCCTGAATTCTATCAACTCTCACAGGTCTTTCATCACCAGGGCTGGGGGCAAGTTTCTGAATCTGACTCGTTATCAGCAAATCATGAAAGGGTAAGTGAAACAAGAGTTTCTTTAACAGTGCCAAAGAATCTGAGTTTCTGCCTGCAAGTGCAATGCGTAATCTCTGGGACCTAGTGATCAATTCTTAAATACCTCACACACTGAGTACTTCCTATAATCACTATCCCCACCCACAAGTGTCTGCATGCTACTTCCTGCCATGGGCTTGGAATTCAGAGTTTCCCGATGTAGCTTTTGTAACATATCATGGTATGAAGGAGCACTGGATATCTCTTTCTTCCCCAATAACTTCTACACAAAACACATTTAAATGGCAACACTTTGGAATGACACGTTAAATTTTCAAAAGGGATTGCTTCAATTTAATAGTGAGTACTTGTACTCACTATTAAATTGGAACTAACCGATCAGCACTCATGTGCACAGATGGAAATAGAACTCAATGGAAATCAAGCAGGTGGGAGGAGGGATGAGGGGATGGGTGAAATCATACCTAATGGGCACAATGTACACTATCTGGGTCATGGGCGCACTCAGAACTTTGACTCAAGCAGTACAAAAGCGATCCATGTAACCAAAACATTTGTACCCCTGTAATATTCTGAAATAAAAAAGAAAAAAATAATTAAGATTGACTAAGATTAAAAATAAAATTTCAAGTGTTAAAAAAGGGGACTGCTGAACTTAGATTTCAAATCCTTAAATATAAATAACTCAGTTTCTAAAATGTAGCCACAACTTGTGGGTAGAGTGGTACATGGATTGCACAGGGAATGGGACAAAGACTTGGGATAATGAACCCAGACATGACAGTCATCTTTAACCCCAGAAATACCACCCCCTAAAGAGCTCTTTGAGTAATTATAAGCAGTTTTAGCTAAACCACTTGCTTTAGAATCTAACAAAATGTTATCTAAAAAAGCATGTTCCCTTGCCTGATGGAGACTTACAAACCCTGGACTGTGCATTTTTAAAATGAACTTTCTTATTTTGGAATAATTTTAGATTTACATGAAAGTTGCAAAGATAATTCAGGACATTCTTCTGTACATCTTATATTAGGATGGTATCTTTGTTATAATTAATGAACCAACAATGGTCCCTTATTATTAACTTAACACAATGCCTTATTTGGATTTCACTATTTTTCCCATTAAAGTCCTTTTCTTCTGGAATCCAATCCACATTTCATTTACTTATTTTTTATTAATACATACTACTTTACATATTTACAGGGTACACGTGATATTTGTTATATGCATAGAATGTGTAATGATCACGACAGGGTATTTGAGGTATCTGTCAACTTTGAGTATTTATCACTTCTATGTGTTAGGAACAATTAAAATCCTTTCTTCTAGCTATTTTGAAATGTACAGTACATTGTCATTACCCATAGTCACTCTACACTGTTGTCGAACAATAGAATATATACCTTTTATCTAACTCTGTTTGTACCTGTTAACCTACCTCTCTTCATTCCCCCTCCCACCTACTCACCTTTTCCAACCTCTAGTGTCTATCATTCTCCTATCCTTATGAAATCAACTTTTTTAGCTCTCACATATTAGTGAGAAGATATTTGTCTTTCTGTGCCTAAGTTTTTCACTTAACATAATGGCCTCTGGTTCCATCCATGTTTCTGTCAATGACATGATTTTATTCTTTTTCATGACCAAATAGTATTCCATTGTGTGTTTACACCACATTTTCTTTATTCATTTGTCTATTGATGGACACTTAGATTGATTCCATATCTTTGCTGTTGTGTTGCTGCAATAAACATGCAGGTGCAGGTATCCTTTTGATATACTGATATCTTTTCCTTTGGATAGATACCCAGTAGTGGGATTGCTAGATCATATGGTAGTTCTGTTTTTAGTTTTTTGAGAAATCTCCATATTGTTTTTCACAGTGGCTGTACTAATTTATATTCTTACCAACAGTGTATAAGAGTTCTCTTTTCTCCACATCCTCACCAGCATTTGTTATTTTTTGTCTTTTTAATAGCCATTCTAACTGGGATAAGGTGATATCTGATTGTGGTTTTGATTTGCATTTCCCTGATGATTAGAGATGTTGAACATTTTTTCATATAACTGTTGGTAATTTTTCTGTCTTCTTTTGAGAATTATCTATGCATGTACTTGTCTACTTTTTAATGATATTTGGGATTTTTGTTGTTGTTGAGTTCTGTGTGTATCCTGGATATTATTCCCTTGTCAGATGAATAGCTTGCAATATTTTCTCCCATTCAACAGGTTGCCTCTTCACTTTGTTGTTTTCTTTGCTGTGTAGAAGCTTTTTAGTTTAATATAGTCCCATATGTCTATTGTTGCTTTAGTTATCTGTGCTTTTAAGGCCTTAGCCATAACATCTTTGCCTAGACTAATGTCCTTAAGTGTTTTCCCTATGTTTTCTTCTAGTAGTTTTATAGTTTTGGGTCTTATGTGTAAGTCTTTAATCCATCTTGAGTTGATTTTTGTATATAGTAAGAGGTGGGGTCCAGTTACATTCTTCTGCATATGCATATCCAATTTTCCCAGCACCATTTATTGAAGAGGGTGTCCTTTCCCTAGTATATGTTCTTGACACCTTTGTGGAAAATCAGTTGGCTGTAAATACATAGATTTATTTCTGGGTTCTCTATTCTGTTCCATTTCCATACTGTTTTTATACCAATATCATGCTGTTTTGGTTACTAGAGCCAAGTAGTGTGATGGCTCCAGCTTTATTCTCTTTGCTCAAGATTGCTTTGGCTACTCTGACTTTTTTGATTCCATGAGAATTTTAGGATTGTTTTTTCTAATTCTGTGAAAAATGACATTGGTATTTTGATAGGGATTACACTGAATCTCCCCCAACCCTCTACCCCTTTCCATACTCTGTTCTTTGAAAGCAGTTTAGTTCTTTAAGTTCAAGCCACACTCAAGGGAAGTAGAAAATTGAGCTCCATATCCTGTGGGAGCAAGTATTTACATACATAATTTGGAGTTCTTCTGTACTATGGATTTGTTTTTTCTTTTTCACCTATTGATGCATTCATATCATAATGTACTCGTGTATTTATTTTATGTTTTGTGTTATAATTCAATACTACATTATTTATTTCATTGCTCAAATTATTCAGTTTTGGCCAAGGAAATAGAGGTCCTTCACGTTGGCTCCTGTGTTCCTTTAACATGCTCCCATTCTTTGTTTTTTGTTTCTATTTTTAGCACTTCCTTACTTTTTGGTACTAAAATATGCTCTAGCTCATCTTGTATTCTCCATGCCCCAGCCCAAGATTTCCCCATCTCCCCAAAGAGTCCTGGATTCTTTTATTGCAGAATGAAATTAGAAACCTAGATCTGGGTGCTAGGTAGGACTACACAGGTTTGATAGGTACCCAAACTATTCCTACGCACTCTGAAGTTTGAGGACAACCATTTTAGAAGTCGAGCAAAATAAACTAGAAATTATTTGTGAAAAAAAGTTCTGAAATAGCTGTTTTAAAGAATTACTACTATTTTATTAACGTTATTCAAGATTAAAAGTTCTAAAATGCAGGGAATCCTCCTGGTCCCATAGAAAAAAAGAGAGAAAAAATGGTAGTGATCAAATAATGATTCCTTAATAAAGTGGCTATAATTCAGCACTTTAAAACCTAGAATAAAATATATTTATGGAAGGTTTTCTCTGTGCCAGGCACTATTCTAAGTGCATAGCCTCAAATCTCATGCTGTAAGTATAATTTTCCCCTTTTATTTTATTTTATTTATTTTTTATTTTTTTATTTCGGCATATGATGGGGATACAGATTTTAAGGTTTCAATAAATGCCCTTTCCCCCCTCCCCCCACAAGTCTGAGTCTCCAGCATTTTCCCCTTTTAAAAGGTACAGAAATTGAGGCCTGTAAAGATAAAATGTTTGCATGAAGCAATACAGTCAGTAGGTGGCAGAGCTGAGACACCAAATTAGTAGGTCCATTTGATTCTCAAAGCAGAGAATTTTAGCATGACACTTGAGCTTTATTGAAGTATAACTGACAAGTAAAAATTGTGTATATTTAAGGTGTACTATGAGCTTTTGTGTGAATATCTACTATTTCTACCAGATCTCAAATGCCATGAGGGAGGGGGAGGGGCAACTTAATCACTATTATATGCCCTGTGTCTGTTACATAGTAGGCATTCAGCAGATAATATCTGAATAAATTTGACCCAGTTTCTACACAGTGAAAATGAGAAGCTAAAGTACAATATATTTTCTCCCATCGTATAATTAGACTTATGTTCCAAATTAGGTAAAGAATTACAAATAAACATTCTACTGAAAGCAATCTTCTTAATTCACAGAGTCCATGGTTGGGCAACGTTGAAAATAGGTATGAGGAAAAGTGTGCTGAGCGATAAATTTTAGTAAGCAAAAAGATAGTTTTAATAAGTAGTCTAAGAATAGAAAGCAAATCTCAAAGCCAATCATTTTCTTCACTGCCAAGATTAAGATGAAACTGCGTTGTGCAATTTTAGATCTTTCTTAATATATAACAAACACTATTCTGAAATAGTTGTTCTGAAATAGATCAAGAATAAGAATGCCAATTCTCTTATGCTTATTAGATGAAAAGCCTTTCGGCAGACATTATCGTAAATGGTATGGTTTTAATGGCATAAGCAAACTCGGACGACAGACTTTAATCCATAAAGGGAACAAACATAACACCAACATAATAAAAAACCATTTTAAAGTCCACATCTATCAGCCAACTTGTGAACTGAAAGAAGTTTTAAATCCCTGCTTCCCATGCATTACATGTACGTCATAATATGCTCATCCATTCATTCATAACTTCATCAAATATTTACTTAGCCCCTATTGCATGCCAGCACTGCTTTATATGTTAGGGACCATAGCTATGAACAAAACAGATGAGAAATGCTGCTGTCATAGAGCTAACAGTCCTGGGAGGGGAGAGTAACAATCAACAAATACAAAAAATAGTTGTCAGATAGTGTGAGTGCTGAGAAGAAAAATAATTCACAGAAGGGACAAGAGGTTGCAATTTAAGGTAGGATCCTTCCTCACTGAGAAAGCGAACTTGAGCAAAGATCTGAAAGTGGTGAGGGAGCTCAGACACACCCACCTGGAAGAGGGAAGAGGAAAGAGCAAGAGCCAAAGCCATAAGGAGGGACATGTGCTGTCTGTATGTGTGAGGAGGCATAAGAAAGCCACAGTAAAGTGAATAGGAGTGGAGTGTCATATGAAATGTGGTAAAGAAATAACTCCAGATGGAGTGGAGGTGTGGGGTGGAGACACATAGGGATAAGTTGTTTAGTGCCTTGTGGGTGATTCTGAGCACTTTGGCTTTCACTGAGGGAGATAGGAAGCTGTTATGGAGAAGAGACTTCAAAGGATCACTCTAGACTACTACTTTGACAATCAGTTATAGAGAGGGGACCAAGAAATCATACAGATGAGAGAGTGGTGGTGGCTTGAATGTAAAGTGGTAACAAGTAGAGAGGTGGCTGGATTCTGAATATATTTTCATGTTAGAACCAACTATTGGTAGAGGGGTGTGGGATATGAAAAAGGAAGAGTCAGGGATGGCAACAAGGTTCAGAGATCATCAAATGGATGCATGGACAGATTACTAACTGAGATCAGAAAGGTTGTTGTAAGAGCAGATTTTGGGGAAAGAGGTACAAATTTGTCTGCTTAGTTTGAGAACAGCATTTGATTCTAAGAGAAGATGTTGAGTAGGCAGTTACTTGTATAAATCTGCAGTTTAGGGTAGCCCTCCAAGATGGAGATATAAATTTGGGACTCGGCAGCATTTCAAACCATGAGGATAGGAAAGTTCACCAGGGAAGTGAGTATAGAAAGAGCGGAGTTCCAAGAAATGAAGTGGTTACTGGACAGGGATGTTGTGTTAAGAGAGGTTTTTTGTTTGTTTTTGTTTTTTTGTAAGAGGCATATAGGCTAATGAGAATAATTCTATAGGATGGAAAAAATAATGCTGGAGAGCATAGAGATCTGTCTAGCAATTCTTTCACAGGTGAAGTTTCTTTTTCTACTTGCTTCAGAGATGGCTGAAATGCAGCATCTTGTCTCTGTGAGCAGGAAAGGTTACATAGAAGCACTGAGAAACATAACAGCCAGAGAGGTAGGCAATACAAATATTATTCACTTTGAGCGTCAATGATAAAATTAATTCAAGCAATGAAACAGGTCAGTAAGGTAGTAGGATATACAATTAACACATAAAAATTAATGGCCTACAAACCACATATCTGACAATGGATCCATACCTAGAAAAATAAAGTACTCTCAAAACTTAATAGTAAAACAAAACATCCAATTAGAAAGCAAATGATATGAAGAAAGATTTCACCAGAGAACATACATAAATGGAAAATAAGCACATAGGAAGATGTTCAACAACATTATCCATTAAGGAAATACAAATTCCAACTACCAATATCATTCCAATGATATTCATATCACTACACAACTATCAGTGGCTAAAATAAGCAATATCAATAACACCAAGTGCTGCCGAGTGTGTAGAGAAACCGGGTCACTAAAACACTGCTGGTGGGAATGTAAAATGGTAACTTACACAATAACAAATTAGTTTGTCAGTGTCTTAAAGAACTACACATATACTTGTACAACCTAACAATTGTACTCCCAGAGACATTAAAATTTATGTCAACACAAAAACCTGTATGCGATGTTCATAGCAGCTTTATTTGTAACAGCCAAAAACTGGAAACAACACAGATGTCCCTTAATGAACGGATGGTTCAACAAACCATGGTATATCCATATCAGGGAATATTACTCAGTGATAAAAATGAACAAACTATTGATATACATACCAACTTAGATGAATCTCAGGAGCATTTTGCCGGCTGTGTAAAGCCTATCTCAAAAAGTTCCATATTGTGTGATTCCATTTATATAACATTCTTACAATGACAGAATTATAGAGATAGAGAACAGATTAGTGATTGCTAGGGGTTAGTGATGGTTGGAGGAGAGGGTGGTGGGTATGACTATTAAGGGGTTGCATGAGGAAGAACTCTGTGGTATTAGAATAAGTCTATGCCTTGATTGTAGTGGTGGTTACACAAATATACCCAAGTGATAAAATGGCATAGAACTATGCACACAGACTGCACCAAAGTCAGCTTCCTGATTTTCACCTTACAGTTATGTAAGGTGTAACCACTGGGAAAAACTGGGAAAAGGCTACGTGGGACCTCTGTATTACCTTTGTGATTTTCTGTGACTCTATAATTATCTCAAAATTAAAAGTTTAAAAAAATCTAATACAATGCATCCTTGAAAGTATAACTTTGACCATGGGATTTCTTAGAACTCAAGTCAAAATAAATATATAGGTCCTTAATTTTAAAAAATAGCCTTATACATGAATATTCATGACATCTTTATTTGTAATAGCTTCAAAATGGGAACAACCCAAATGTCCATCAACAGGTGAATGGATAAATTGTGAGATATACATATAATAACATACTATTCAGCAGTAAAAATGAATGAACTATTGATACATGCAATATGGACACATTTCAACAATTATGCTGAGTGAAAGAAGACAGACAAAAAAAGAGTTTATACTATATGTTTTAATTTACAAAACACTCTAGAAAATATAAACTAATCTATAGTGGGATCAACTGTTGCCTGGGGTGGGGGGCTGATTGTGGGGAAGGATGAGAAGGAGGAATTACAATGGAATAGAAGTAACTTTTGGGTATGATGAATCTGTATACTATCTTGATTGTGGTGATGGTTTTATAGGTGTATATACATGTCAAAATATACCAAATTATATAAATATGTATGGTTAATGTTATGTCAATAATAACACAATAAAGCTTTTAAAAAATCAGTAGCTTTCACATATACAAATAATAATAAGTCAGAATATATTATGCAGAAGAAAATCGCATTTACAATAATAACAAAAACAATATTTAGGAACCAACCTAAGAAATGTGCTAATAAACCTATGACAAAAACTATAAGACATTCCTGAAAGACAGAAATGTTGACTTCCAACCAATAGAAACACATCTTTTCTTCTTGGAGACAGTGACTTCATATCTTAAACATGTTAGTTCTTCCTAAGTCAATTTACAAACTGAAAGATCCCAGTAAGAATACAAATTATTCTTTTCTCTAGCTTGACAAGACTAAAATTTATATGGAAAAATTGGCACACAAGAATAGGTCACAAGCCACTAAAAAAAGAAGAGTTCGTAAAGGGGAACTAGCTCTAATTTATACTAAAACATACTACAAATCCTCTATAATTAAAACAGGATAGTCCTAACATTTGAGCAGACTGATGGACCACTGGATTAGAATAGAAAATCCTAAGTTGACTAAGTATATATGGAAATTAGACACATGATAAAGAATAACTAATATCACGGAGGCCAAGAGAGGCTTCTTACTAAATGACATTTGGATAACTGGATAACCATGTGGAAAAATGAGATCCATAACTCACACCATACCCAAGAATAAACTCTAAGTGTATCAGCTATCTAAATGTAAAAACTCAAATAGATTAGAAGAAACTGTGTGAATTCTTCTACAATTGGGTATAGAGAAAGCTTTTCTACTATGATTCTAGATACAGATTCAGTAAAAGATTTATTGAGTTTATGACTACAATGAAAATTTAAAAAAATACATGGAAAAAACCATAAACAAAGTCAAAATCTAAATGACAACGGTGAGCAAATATTTGAAATATATCATCAATAAAGGCTAGTATCTCTAATATACTTTATAAAAATTGAGCGGAAAAAAGACTTGATCTGATAGAAAAATGGGCAAAAGACAAAGACAATTCACAAAATAGATATAAAAATGGCCTGTAAACGTGGCAAAATGTGTAACTTCACTTATAATAGAAATGCAAATTGAAATGACATAAGATATCATGTTTTGCCTAACAGATAGACAAATATGCCAAAACTTTCTGCTGGTGAGAATGTGAAGAAAAGGGCTTTTGAATATATCTGGTGGAAATGCGAAACAGTATAAAACAGTACAATCCTTATGGAGGGTACTATGGCAATATCTAACAAAATTACATATGTATTAACCCTATGACCAGTAATTCCACTTCTTGAAATTCATCTTGAGAATATACTTCCAATAATGCAAAACTAAATATGTACAAAGTTATTTACTGCAGCATTATCTTTCATTGAAAAAATAAAAATACTCAAAACAACTTAATGCTCAAATGCAGATTGGATGACTAAACTGTGGCACATCCTTTACAAGGAAGTACTATATATTTTAAAAAGGATAATCACTGTGAATACATATGGAGGGATTTCTTGGATGAATGCATAGATGGATGGATGGGATCAACAAATGCATAAATGAATGAAAAGTTTTCCACTTCCCCATTATGGTATGGATATTAAAATTCTGAAACCATTGTGGGTGTATTATAGGATCAAGCAAATGTGTTAATATGGTGATGCTACTGGGAGCCAGGGTTCTCATTGTGGAAGAACATCTACATCTCATGTACAAATATAGGATGGTTGGAAAAGCCCTGAGGGGTTGGATTGAAATTGGAGATCAGCAGAATGAACTTGTTATTTCACATATATATAGAGAGAGAGACATGTATATGCATGTGCATGTATATGTATGAGAGAGTTTTATTTTCCTAGCCCTATGGCTGAAAGGCCCAGAAGTAATGATACCTTGGTAGCAATAAGCACACTCAGGTTCCCAGATCTTGGTTTCTAAATATTATTTCTAACTAAAAGTAACCAAATGTCCACTGACAGATGAATATATAAAGAAAATGAGGCATATACATACAGTGGAATATCATTCAGCCTTAAAAATGAAGGAAAGCCTACCATTTGCAACAACATGGATAAAGGAGGACATTATGTTAAGTGAAATAAGCCAGGCAAAGAAGTAGTAATGCATGATCTCATTTATATGTGGAATCTAAAAAAGGTGAACTAATAGAAGCAGAGAGGAGAGTGGTGGTTGACAGGGACTTGGGGAAGAGGGAAATGGGGAGGTGGCAGTCAAAGGATATAAACTTTTGGTTATGCAAGATTAATAAGCTTTGGAGATCTGCTATATAGCAGAGTGCCTAGAGCTAACAATACTGTATTGTATACTTAAATTTTGCAAAGAGGATAGATCATATGTTAAGCGTTCTTACCACACACACACACACAAAATATCAACAACAATAATGATAAAGGGGGCAAGAAGAAACTTTGGGAGATGATGGATATGTTTATGGCCTTGATGGTGGTGATGGTTTCATGGGTATATACCTATCCCCAAACTCATCAAGATGTATACATTAAATATGTACAGCTTTTTATATGTCAATCATACCTCAATAAAGCACTTTTTTTAAAAAAAAGAATATTATTCACCAATATAAAGTACTTTTAGAACAATAAATTTCAAATAAGTACTTACCATTCTCTTTAAAGGAGAATGATAAAGTAGGGTGAAAAGTTATGTTTTATGAAAACCGTAGAACATCTAAAATTTATAGTCTTTGATAAAACACAGTATCAAAAACCAAGTTTTGCTTATGTTTTAAGTACTTAGTTTTTGTTAATAACTGCATGTTATAAAACACTATTTTTACCACAGTTCTATTTTTTCTTATTTACAAAGTATCTATGCAATATTATATTATAAAAATAGGCCACAATGATATATATGAAAATTATAAAACTAGTGGTGCTAAAAATTCAAGTGATTTTATTCATGTGTTACTACATTTTTTAATTTCTCAACAATGTACATGTATTAATTGTATAAAACAAGTAAAATGTATAAAATAAAACCAACAAGGACTAAGTAGATGCAGAAGAAAAAAGCTGGAAAGAAATTAAAAAGCCAACAGTGCTCTGTGATTGCTTGATGGGGTTATGATGTATTCTTTTCTGTTTTTAACCATGTGATTTAGCTAAGATTTAAAATAATGAGGCTCATAGCTTATCAATTTATAAACTGATTTTGCTTTTGCTGTGCAGACTAGAATCTAGAAATCATGCCTCTGTCAGTGTCTTTCTTTGAGCTTCTTCCTCTTGCCCCTGGGCCCTTCTCTACCTAACACAAGATCAAATCCCCTTTCTTTAAAACTCTTCTGCATTCACTGCTACTGAAGTATATTTGATGTCCCTCTAGCACATCTGACATCACTTGTTTAGCATTTAGTGTTATTTTCGCAGTGCCCAGGACTAGATCTTTATACTACTGCTACCTCTGGTAATGTAATTCCCAGCTGTGAAGTAGTTCTATAAAATTTACACCCCTGCCTTATACTTTCCCATCCATGCTCTCTTTGAATAGCATGTGGTCTAGAGTAAAGAGAGGTGAAGAGGAGTATTTTCACTGAGTAGGAAGGGAGGTCCGGATATGCCTTTTCTTTAGTATGAGAAACAATCTTAAAACAATGTTAGCATCCATTAGCTGTCTCCACACTTTCTCTCTCATTAGGCAAAGTGATAATTTCATCTATAACTTTCCAAAACAAGGCCCTGTATGAACCAAATCCTTCCCCTTTGCCAAGATAATAAATCCTAGCTCAGCAAAGTCCTATAGAACTGAGGCCCTCCAAGACAGACCAATGCACAGGGAAGTGAACCTAGCTTTCCTACACACAGAATATTATTAGTTAGATGCCACTTTCAGAGTTCTTCACAAAAGTAATTTTTAATTGATAGAAATGTACATAATTGAGGAATGTAGATTTAAAATATACATCAAAAAGGCAGGCAAATCTATAAAATATATTTTAAATTGCCAAGATACTTACAGTTTTTTCATTATTTTCAAAAGCTTCTCTTGCTTCTTCAAATGTGCAGACTTCTTCTTTGCACTCACGCTCAATGTTGCCCTGTTTCATTTCTTCGAGAATTCCATTAGCTCTTGGATAACGTTTTAATACAGAATTGGCTTTTTCTCCTGTGAGAAAAACTAAAAAGAGATATAATAATAAGTTTAAAAATGTAATAAAAAACCCATGTGGGTAGTTAATATACAAGATGAAAACTGCTAGATGCTCTTTAGAAAACAGAGCCAACATCTTAAACTTCTTTCTGTGATTGAGCAATGAAGTAAACCACTGCATCTGCTATCTTCCTCATCATGTGAGTATGTCCTTTCAGTAGCAGTTGCCCTGGGCAGGGACAGTGACATAATTAACTATGTTATATTCAGACTTTAGCACACTCCTGCCAACCATGGGTGTTTAAATATAGTAATTATGATAGTGCTACTTATACTCATTACTGTAAGTAGATACCCCAAGGCATTCTGCTGTTGGACAGCAGCAGCCAAATCAAAATCCAGTCTCTAGACTATCAATCTTTGTCCCTGTAACTAAAAATAAATAAAACTCCAATTGACCTAATAATATAAACCCAGAGAACCATTACTTGTATGAAAAGAAGAGGTGGCAAAACGACATTGAAAAATTAATTTGGCCGTAATTCCTTCCAAGGAAACACAAATAGTAATTTTGTACTAAATGCATTTAAGTTAAATATACTGGGACACTTTAACTGTCCTTCAGACACATTTCACTGTCCTTCAGAAAAAGAAAATTCTTCTGTATGGTTTACAGAGGCGTTTTACATAAACATTCAAAATGTATTTATGAAACCCAGTAAAATACTATAAATAAGGCAACAGTTATATGTACACTTATCGTGAATTTTTAAATTTTTATATACAAATATATTTTAAGCTCTACTTCGATTACATTTTACTAAAAGCACCTTGCTTGTTTGGAGAGATAAATATAGTGCCACCAGAATTTAATCTCTGCTCACACAAAGAGATTAGACCTAACTGTATAGAATTTTGACATGAGAGAAGGCACATTACAGATCTTTCAAGATGATAAAACAAGTCTATACTTTTCAAAAATAAAAATTAAGTAAATGAAGCCAGTAAGTACTCTTTCAAAAATGACAATGATAGCGATGAATTTAAGTTTTCTCTCATTATAGAAATATGTATTTCACTTTATAGAACATATGGACTCATTATTTAGGATTCTTTAAAATATTCAAATTGACACTAGGTAGATGGCACCTACACTAGGGTGAAAACCATAATAAGCCTTCAATAAGTATTTCCTTCCTTCTGTACGTCATAAGAGGAACCATCTACATACAATGAATCATAGTGTCATAGAATATCATTAGAAGAAATTTTTAAAAATACAAATTGTGATTAAGTGCTATGAAGGAACCAAAAAGATACTATTGAGTTGAGTAACAGTGAAATTTTCTAGCAGTGCTTCTCACCTTTTAGCAGCATCAGAATCCTGGAGAGGACTTGATTTACAGGACGAAATCAAACTATCTCCTCTCAAAACACCAAGCAATTTCCAATCTGCAAGGGCTTACATTAGGACTTTTAACTAAAGCAGTAATGTTTGAAACTAAAGTTGATCATTTTCCTCTGCCTCCTTCTCCTTATATTTTGTGAGTTAACTCACAGCTGCCAGGAATCATGTGCATGCTTTAATCAGGGATATCACATGACGTGACAAGTATACAGAATGTAAATGTGCTTGTGAACACAACATTGAGGTGTTATATAAAACATGCAGTTTTCTCATTAAAGGAAATAAATATAAACCTATACCTTTTTTTCTTCAGATTCAGTTAGGAAACACTCTTATTAAAGAAAATATTTCAAATCTAAGGCTTATGCACACCCTCCACACACAATAAGTATATTTATTTATTAAAAAAACCTAACTACTTTTTCATAACTTCAGAATAAATAAGCTCTAGTCTATGCTTTGTCTTCAAAAGAAAATAAAAATAAATGAAATAAAAGGGTGCAACAAGTCACAAAGATGAATAGCAGATGACCTCTGCCCTCAAGGTTTTTCAGTGCAAGAGGTAACAAAGAGAAGAGAGATATACAAAGAACTCTATTGTAACACTGCTTGTGACGGATGCTTTTTGAGGTCTGAAGACAGACATATTTCTATTGGGTATGTGGTGGGGGGACCAGGGGAAGGACCCCTGAAAAGTGTATTTGAGCTGGCCTTTTAAGGATTGGTAGGATTAGGACATGCAAACATGGCAAGGAAAGACATCCTAAGAAAACAGTGAGTGAGGGCCTGGAATTAAGTAAAGTAAGAGGCATAAATGAAGCATAGTGAGTGGGGTCAGTAGGGACAGAGTGTAAGACTCAAAACAGGAAGAGTAGGAAAGTGGCCAACTGGCATGTCATGGTGGTACTTACTGCTAGGCTAAGATATTTGAACTGTTTGGTAGCCATTCAAGGATTTAGACCAATACTTAAGGGGAGAATAACTTAGAAAAATATGTATCTATATAACAGATTTGGGGAGAGGATGAGGGGAAAATGGAAGGAGAAAGAGCAGGTAAAAGGTTACTTACAATAGACCAGCTAAAGAAATATAAGATCATGCATTTGAGTGGTGGCATTAGGCATCGATAGGGACAGATGTGAATGATATGGATAATGGGTGATTTCTTTGGCCATGAACCTTATTCCTCAGTCAAACCAAATCTCACCATTCTATGAATTGGCTCTTTTATGCCTTCATAATTTTACACCTGATATTTCCTCTGTCTAGTGGGCTCCTATTAAACTCAGATGTAACATCCTCTAAAAACGTCTCTCAGACTTGACTCCCCACTTCATTAAAGAGAGCTGCTATGGAGTCTCAGTATTTATATATACTTCAATTATAGCAGTTTATCAAATTTTATTATCATGTTTGGTATGACTGTCTGGTTCACCTCCAAGGCTATAAGCTTCTTTAAAAAAAAAAAAAAACTTTCATCCTTCTTTATTCCTTGAAAACATACATTTTCAACATATTTAAAGTTTTTCTAGTAATGCTTTTCCAGCCATTAGGGGGAGCCACTGGGAGGAAAGTCAGGCCAGGTTCTCTGAACCGGAGGGCTAGCTGCAGGGTAAGGGCCTAAACTCTTCGTTGCTAAGGTGCTAGGCTGGGATCTCCCTGCAGGGAGGGGTGGGTGCTCTCCCATATCACGGGGTCTCCGACAGCACTCTCCAGTCAGTTCAGTCCACATGGGCTCCCTCACTAACCCAAGTACAGCTCTCAAACCTCCCCCCAGGTGGCATGTCTGACCTGCTAGCTTGCGTCTCCACACAACGCGCAGGCAGGTAGGGTGCTCTTGGTTTGTGCGCCCCTTGTCCACTACCAGTCCTCCAAGGAAGAGGTGTGGGTCCCACTCTTTTTGGAGACCTCAGCCTGGAGTACGTGTCCACTGGACAGAAGCGGCCACTCACCAAATTCTCAATTCAAACTGCTCACCGGGTTGTTATCGGCCATAAGCTTTTTGAGGGCAGGGCCCATTAATATTTTGATCCAACTTCTGTCTTTTGTAATACTTATTAAAGAATTTAGTACAGAACAAGATTAAATACATGTGAAATAAATGAAAAGGCAAAATGGGAGAGAGTTGGAGGCTTGAATGCCCAGAAGATTGGAGGCCATGGACCACGCCTATAGTTATGAAGCAGCATTGCAAACTTAATAAATATATGGTTGTGAAACATATTTGTATATTGTATAAAATATATTTACAGCAAAATTTTTGGGCAACAGCACTTGAATATCCTTTTTATAGCAAGAGAAAGTTTCTGAAATTTGTAAAATGCTTCAATTTTTGCTTCCCTTGGAGCAGGTATGTTTTGTATTTTAAGAAGCATTTGGTTTCCTCTAGTAGCTATGGGGTAGCTTGATACCTACTATTCTGGGAAGAGGGCATAGCCAGATGCTTTTTGGCTTCGCAAGGAACTGGCACCTTGGTTCCCAAAGTGTGGAGCGAAGGTCCCCAGGGTGCTTCAGCAAACTTGCAGAGAATGTGCAGGATATTTTATATTTTTTGAAGGACATGTAATATATCTTACATTTTTTAAGGAAATGCAGTGATACTCAACATCTGAGACACCACACAAACTACTAGCTTGAGGTACTTCATAGTTTTATCATTAGACAGTTCTACATTCCTTTTTTGTGTGTGTGTGCAGAGCTGGACTTTCAGCTGTGATTTAAAAAAAAGCCACGTGAAAAATCACATGGAGATGGGGATGGCAGTATCCAATCTGATTCAAACATTTGAGAATTTGTGCAGGGCCCAACAGGCACATACATCTCACTAGTACATAACTGTATGATTATTTAAGATTGAAGTAAATATACTGCTTTCTTTCAATTTGTATATATTATTAATAATATCTTTTTTCAAATGGCTATGATGCTACCAAGATATAAATACTTATAAATTTATTTGAACCTAATTAATAAATGGAACTATTAGGAATTTATTTTGGCCTACGGCTGCTATGAAAAAAATCACTGTGACAACTAAGGTAACTAAGAAAGTTTGGGAATCTCTGACCTAGGGGCTCTGGAGAGTGATGGAGTCTTGCCACTATTCTCCCAAATACATTTGGTACACCAAGCTTAAATGGGCTGGGAAGTTCCTTCTGTGAAGAAGGAGACTGACATCCCTTTTGAAGTTCAAAGTTACTGAAACCTGTCAGGTGGGTTATTGTGGCCCTGATAAGAGTTATAGCTAGCAGAAGGATAAAGTGCAGTCCTTTATACCAGCCAGGCACATCACCCAGTTGTAGGTTATGTTAGGCCAGCCATTCCTCAGTTAGCCACCTTGGTTTTGTGAGCTTGCCTTGGGAAGAGGCCAGGGATATGAACACTGAAACAGCAAGGTCACTAAATAGCTCAAATATTGAAAAATGAAGCCTACTATGGTATGGAGTAAAGCACAGGTGAGAGAAATGCTGGATAGAAAGGTGTCCCCCGACCCAGCACTGCTGGCAATTACTACCAACCAAGCTGGGGCAACCTATATGCTTCAGTTACTATAATTATTCTTCTAATGACCTTGGAACTGTTGTGGGTGCCAGAAAGCCTGGTTTGGGTCCCCTATTTTTGATGCAAGACTATACACCAGCAATAGCAGCAAGAACATCAAGAACAACAGAGAATGGGGAAATTTACAAATGAGCCTCATATTACCTATCTGTTCTTCGATGCAAGAGTTAGGGCCTCCTTCCGTAGACCTAATGTGCAATCCTGGAGTTCATGGATTTCCCAAAGAAACAAGGTTAGTCAGGGAAGGAAGAAAGACATTATTGTATTATTGGGGGAAGGGGGTTGTGGTTGTTTAATTTGAGTAACAAATGTGATCTCATTGCTATCTCAAGCTTGCTAAGTAGTGCATACCAGTTAGAAAGTAAGTAAAAGGGATGTCAAAGCAAACAGCTATATGAGGAAAGCAAAAGCCTTAGCATCACTTCTTCATCTATAAAGCTGTAATAATAGCAGCAATCCCATAGTTATAAATGAGATAATGTACATAGAATGCTTTGCTCAGGGTATAACAAAGAATAGATTTACAATAAATAGCAGTATGACTCATTTTCACTGTGGCAGTTATTCCATGAAAGGAAAAACTAAAGATTTATCAAGCTTATAATAAAAATGCTCTTAGAAAATACAGAATAAAGGAGTAAAGATAAGGCCGGGCGAGGTGGTTCACGCCTGTAATCCTAGCACTCTGGGAGGCCAAGGCGGGTGGATAGCTCGAGGTCAGGAGTTCGAAACCAGCCTGAGCAAGAGCGAGACCCCATCTCTACTATAAATAGAAAGAAATTAATTGGCCAACTAATATATATAGAAAAAATTAGCCGGGCATGGTGGCACATGCCTGTAGTCCCAGCTACTCAGAAGGCTGAGGCAGGAGGATTGCTTAAGCCAAGGAGTTTGAGGTTGCTGTGAGCTAGGCTGACGCCACGGCACTCACTCTAGCCTGGGCAACAAAGTGAGACTCTGTCTCAAAAAAAAAAAAAGAAGAAAGATAGAGTTTACTTGCATTCTGGCTGCATAACTCCAGGGATGCCTGGGACTTTGGCCCTCTTGTCAAGTCTGGGATGAAATGGTCTGGCTTTACATAAAGTGCTGCTTAAAGTCTGAAACTCCCTTAGAGGCATTCTGTATTAGCTTGTCTAAACTATTTATTGAAAATATAGAGGCTGATGGTTTGCGCCTGATTTAATTGATTACATAGGCTAGTTTCAGCTACATGATCAGTGAAATATCAAAGATCCTCAGCAAACTTGGGCCTTGGCTGCCCTGACACTAAAGTTATCTTGCACATATCTTGGTCATTCACATTTAGAAGAGAAGCATGTTCTGTGTTACTAAAAACGGTCTTTGGACCATTTTCTTTCTCCTGCTGCACCATACCTTCTGTCATTATTAAACCCTTATGAAAATATGCCCTGTAGAATCTTATAAGTCCTTTCAATTATTCAATGCTGCATAGTCATTACAATATACTTTGATGATTCATAAATATTTGGGAATATTGCGAGGTTTAAAAATTTCAGAAATTCTTCTGGATGTAAACTAAGGACTATATCTGGTCTTTTATTTATAAGGGCCTGATACTTGTACCAAATTTGCAAGGAAAACTTCCTTTATCATAATTTATATCCTTACATTTATTACTTTATTACTTCAGTTTTGGTCAAATGTATGTTGATAGCTTATCAACACTAAAATTTTCACAACGGACCACAAAGAAGCTCTTAAGAAGGACAGATTAAGAAAGAAAAATTATATACATGACAGATACATATGTTTAGAGAATCATGAGTAACTACAACAAAACATACTGGTTAAATATGTTCTATTGAATTTTAGGTTGATAGTTCAGGTGGCTATTCAATATCTTACATAATCATTGTGGATACTAATAATAGTAATATCTCATTTATACAAAATTATTCAAACAAACCCAGTCTCGTGAACTTAGACGCAAGAGATTACCAAGGTTACGCTTTATAACTCATCTTATGCTTTACCTATAGGGGAACCCTAATTCCCTCAGACTAATCAAGGGGCAATTAATTCTACCCATGTTCATGAGCCTGGCTACGAGACTTGAAAGGCTCGCTGTACATGAAAACTGAAAAGTGGAAGGGACAGGGTGGTCTGAACTAGATCAACATACTGACAGTAACAAGAAGTGAAAGCTAATTAATCTGAAGGCAAGGGAAAAGAGAGGCAGAAGGCCCTTTGGGGATTATTTAGAGTAGGATCTAACCTCCCTCACACTAACAGTTCCCAAAGCTGCAGCTATCAATGATTATGTTTATTATGGTGAATCTGAGTCATCAATAAAGAGCCATATGATGTTCAGGATAATGTTAAAGGAGTTAGTAAATTATGTAATCTAATTTAAAACTATTTCCACAAAAAATTAGTTTTTAAAAAGTTTTCTTATCATATTAAAAAGGTGAGCATAGGCAATCTGCAAAATATATTTATTCAAATGGAAAATTTGTTCCCAGACAATGTTGTATAAATGTTGGTGTATCACAGACTGAATCTATAATGAGTCCACAAACTAACCAGAATCTGTTTTTCTTTTCTTAATAAAGCTCTAATAATCTTTAGTTTATTATTATTAGTTTAGTGAACTTCTCATATAAGACTGCAGAACATGCAAAGCTATCTACTTAATTTAGCCTTTTGTTTGTCATATGGAAGCTGCTCTTTGAGATATACTGTTGAAGTCTAAGACAGCCAATATCTATTATCCATTCACTACTTTCGCCAACCCTGTATTGACACAAGTGAAACTGTAGCATAAAAGAAAAATGTGGTATAGCGAACTCTGAATTTGTAGTAGTCAGGATACATGGATTCCAGCTCTGGCACTAAACTGGTTGTATGATTCTTAGGTAGTTTCAGTTGTAACAGTAAAGAGTTTTCTATAAATGGAGTTTTGGAGAGTGGGAGTAGTGTATCTTATCCAAATCTTTGTGGGATATTAATACATTATTTTCTGCCCAACCAATAACCATCCCCTAAAGCAACAATAAATAAACAAACAAATAAATAGAGAAAATCAACAAAGCACCCTCCCTATCCAATCCTGTGCTCAGACTTATTTTTAAAAATCTTATAGAGTGTCACATTCATAATTCCTTGTTTTCTTGCTTATAAGTCATTTTGATATTATTTACCCAGTTGTGCCTATATACAATACCTTTAAGATTTTTTTTCCTGCTGAAATAGTTGTTAAATAGGGATGTCTTCGCACAAACTGATAGAAATAACTTTCTGTAGGAAAATAAAGTCTCGCATTCTGAAGTGACATTTCACTTACTAAAAACCAAAATTATGCAAACTAAAAAGATGCCAATTGGATCATCCTACTATCCTTACTTAGGGAGGTAGAAAATAGAATATTTCCCAATTTGATTTCATCACCATAACATATCTGTGGAAATTAAAGGTTTAATTCTTCATAGCTGGTATGTTTATGATTCAGAATTTATTGTACAGTGGTACTCATGAGCCCAACCAGGTTGTCTCAAACTTATAACTTAGTGAGAAAGACATATAGTATGTGTTTATACAGGAATTAGGGAGCTGAAACATATTCAAGGGCTCATATATTTAAAAAATAATTTGAAGTTACAGCATTGAGCTAAAGTGGGAAGTTTAAGAGTTTGAGAAGAAAAACATTATTATTAATATCTGTAATATTCTAAACAATGTGGTCGTTATGATAATTACCTAAGACTTTTTAAAAAATATCTTTGTACTACCAGAGGCATATGATGAAATACAGCTAGATGATAACAGGCAGGTTTCCTGAAATAAGTGTAGATAATATGCCAGAAATGGATTTCTATAAGAGAGATGATAAAAGAGATAATGCATATCTATAAAGTCAATATTCTTTAAAAACAAAACAAATATGGTTCCCCCAGAGTGATACTAACCACTTCAATATGGTTTTCTTAAAAGCCAAATTTTAGACCATACATTCAGATGTCTTTTGTCTAATGATTTTATGCCTCATAAGAAAAAAATGGCCCAACAGATTCTCCCACGAAAGAAAAGGCAAAATTTTCTTTGGAGGGGTTTTAAATTTATAGCTACTTCTTATCAAATAGAATTCTTCTTTAGGAAATCACAGATGACAGCAATCAAATTTCTAACAATTATGCCAACTGATTTAAAGGTATGGTATTCTTTTTTTTTTTTTTTTTTTTTTCGGCATATGATGGGGGTACAGATTTAAGGTTTCAATAAATGCCCTTTCCCCCCTCCCCCCACAAGTCTGAGTCTCCAGCATGACCATCCCCTAGATGGTGCACTTCTCACTCATTTATGTATATACCCACCCACCCCCGTCCCCCTGCCCAATACCCTATTACTGTAGTACCTATGTGTCCACTTAGGTGCTGCTCATTTAATACCAGTTTGCTGGTGAGTATATGTGGTGCTTGTTTTTCCATTCTTGGGATACTTCACTTAGTAGTATGGGTTCCAGCTCTAACCAGGAAAATATAAGATGTGCTATATCACCATTGTTTCTTAGAGCTGAATAGTACTCCATGGTATACATATACCACATTTTATTAATCCATTCTTGGATTGATGGGCACTTGGGCTGCTT
>VSMD01073284.1:0-10825 GCA_008750895.1 Mirza zaza
TTGCTTCTGTTTATATGGTGAATTACATTTATAGATTTGTGTATGTTGAACCATCCTTGCATCCCTGGGATGAAGCCCACTTGGTTGTGATGAATTATTTTCTTGACAAGCACCTGGATTCGATTGGCAAGTGTGAGACAGACAAGTGTGAGAAGACAAGTGTGAGAAAGAGACCTTGTCTTAGGAATCATAGGCTAGGATTTTGATGAGAATTTTTGCATCTATATTCATAAGGAATATTGGTCTGTAGTTTTCTTTTTTTGTTGCATCCCTTCCTGGTTTTGGTATCAGGGTTATGTTTGCTTCATAAAATGTGTTGAGGAGAAGACCCCAAAGATAATCACAACAGCAACAAAAATAAACAAATGGGACCTGATCAAATTAAAAAGCTTCTGCATAGCCAAAGAAACTGTCAAGAGAGCAAATAGACAACCCACAGAATGGGAGAAAATTTTTTGCAAGCTATACATCTGATAAAGGGCTGATAACTAGAATCTATTTAGAAGTCAGGAAAACCAGCAAGAAAAAGTCAAACAACCCTATCAAATAATGGGCAAAGGACATGAACAGAAAATTCTCAAAAGAAGATAGAATAATGGCCAACAAACATATGAAAAAATGTTCAACATCTCTAATCATCAGGGAAATGTAAATCAAAACCACAATGAGATATCACTTAACTCCAATGAGAATGGCCTTTATCAAAAAGTCCCCAAACAACAAATGTTGGCGTGGATGCAGAGAGATAGGAACACTCCTACACTGCTGGTGGGACTGCAAACTAGTTCAACCTCTGTGGAAAGCAATATAGAGATACCTCAAAGCGATACAAGTAGATCTACCATTTGATCCAGCAATTCCACCACTGGGAATCTACCCAAAAGATCAAAAGTCACTTTATGAAAAAGACACCTGCACTTGAATATTTATAGCAGCACAATTCACAATTGCAAAGCTGTGGAAACAACCCAAGTGCCTGTCAATTCATGAGTGGATTAATAAATTGTGGTATATGTGTACCATGGAGTACTATTCAGCTTTAAGAAACAATGGTGATATAGCACCTCTTGTATATTTCTGGATAGAGCTGGAACCCATTCTACTAAGTGAAGTACCTCAAGAATGGAAAAACCAGCACTGCATGTGCTCCCCAACAAATAGGAGTTGATCCATTAATACCAAAGTGGACATATAGGAGTAACATTTATCGGGTGTTGGGAAGTTGGGAGGGGGAGAAGGGGATGGGTATATGCAAACACAATGAATGAGATGTGCAATGTTTTGTGGATGGACACGCTTGAAGCTCTTACTCAAGGGGGGAGGGGAGGCATGGGCAATATATGTAACCTTAACACTTGTACCCCCATAATACGCTAAAATAAAAAAAAGAAAGTATTTCATTCCATATTTAGTCCGAGGAGGCAGATGATGAAAAATGTATCATGCCTCTGTTGACCTAGAATATATTTTC
Organism: Mirza zaza; assembly: GCA_008750895.1. Lineage (NCBI taxonomy): Eukaryota > Metazoa > Chordata > Mammalia > Primates > Cheirogaleidae > Mirza > Mirza zaza. Next base: position 1,472 of record VSMD01073284.1, read on the forward strand.
AAATCAATCCTCCTAAGAGTTGAACTCAGCATCACACTCATGTATTTTGGTTGCCATGTATTCCCGAAATTCAGAAAAGTTGAAAAATTTTGCCATTCAGGACTTTTACTAATTCGGCTCAGAGGTCAAAAGAAGGTAGAGAAGCAGAAGCATCACAGGGCGGCTTTTCACTGCAAGAAGGGCATGTCCCCATTCATTACAATTTAGAGTTGGAAAAATCCATAGTTAAGTGGAAAAGACAAGTGTGAGAAAGAGATCTTGTCTTGGGAATCATTTACCAACATCTGGGAATGACTGTGATTATATAAAGCACAGATATCAAAATAATTAAGTTCGACAATTAAGTGCAAGCCTATAATATAATAGAAATTGCTATCAATTCTCTAACATAGTTTCTGACCTCTCCTTGCAACAAACTTGGTCTTCATCATGCCCTACAGTTATCATTCTAAAATTAATATTTGATTATCTCACCAACTCCTGTTAAAACCCTTAATCTCACTTCATAGCCTATCATTTAAAACTCCTTGGGACTTTTAGGAAAGGCTTTTTATTATTTGACTACTGCTTACCTATTTAGACTAATTTCCCCATTATTCTTCTCTTCTGCAATGAAAAATATTTAGAACTCTCTGAATATACTACAATTTTTACATACCAAACACTCATACCTTTTCATCTCCTATTTTTACATTGTGAATACCTGCTTATGTGTATAGATTTTGTTCAGATGTGTTCATCTTTTTACAGCCTTCATGACCACCTTCTGAGCCTAGAAAACTGATTACCCTGCTCCTTGTGATATTATATCCTTTATGTTCATCTATTAAAATATGAAAATACTATAATTTGTTGGTTATATATTTGTATAACCTTTAAGAACATGAATATCTTGAAGGCAGAGTTTCTTTCATCATCTTCATATCCACAGAGCATAGTATATTTTGTAAATTATGTTTTATATCATCCATTTTCCAGTGGAATTTAGAGGACATGCAAGTATAAGTGTTTTTTTAAAGAAATAATTAAAGTGAAAGATAACTTAGGATAGGAAAAAAATAAGATAAAACCAGGAGTTAATATATAAAATCTATATAATCTGCCTTAAATATTTTCTGCTAAATGTTGGCTATGTGGATATTAATTAATTAGTAAAAATCATAACATATATTTTTTGAAATTGCTAGAGGAGAGCTTCAACTTTAGGCCTAAGTATTATAGCATCAACAGAAAGAAAGAGACCTAGTCAGTTATGTGATTCTCATTGTCAATAAGAGAAATCATCTCAGGCTGGTGAACAGTTGCACAATGACTCCTGCTAGGAAGACCTGAAAGTGTTTACCACTGGGTTCATATTAAGAGTACACGACACTCTTATATAATATATAATCTGTTGAGCAATAGCCTCAACAACAACCTATCAATAATACAGATAAGATTGTGCCTTATAACTCTCCTCATTGTAGGGTAATGGAACAATACCACCAGCAATTCAGTAAAAGCAATTCTATGGTGGTGAATGAGAAGTGAAATAAGTGATCTCTGAATATATAGAATCCCCACTCTCACAATTTAATCCAAAGGAAAAAAAAATGTAAAAATTTGCAGGAATACATGTGCTTTATATCATTCCCATTTTGTATCCCTGGTAAACAGTGAATGTTAAAGAGGAACTGAATATATTAATGAATTTCAAAATGTAATAATCTATAATAATTATAGCATATAATAGATTGGAAGAGACCCAAGCACCAGACACATCGAGTTGAAGAAATTGCCTCAGTTATGTAAGCAGACTCAGTGGTGTGAAGGGCCAAGGTTAAGTATAGGGAGGGTCTCTAAAAATATGTCATTCTTAACAGAGTGGAGTGGTCTATCCTATGAACCAGGTGAACACAGGGCAGAAAACAGACCAGGGGCTTGAAAATGAAGAGCTCTTGCCTCTGGCACTGTGAGAAGAATGTCTAGGTCATATTCTGAATGAAAATGAGATATCTCTTCTCTTCGAGGCTTGTGAGAAGCAGGGGCAAGAGCTGGGTCTTCACTTTATAGGCCTAGAGAGATGGTAATTTTTTACTTTTAACTATTATGGATACATACTAGTTATATATATGTATAGGGTACATGTGATATTTTGGTACAGGCATTCAATGTAGATTAATCAAATCAGGGTAAGTGGGGTATTCATCACCTCAGGCATTTATCTTTTCTTTGTGTTAGGAACATTCTAGTTCTACTCCTTTAGTTATTTTAAAATATACCCTAGCCTACTGCTAATTATAGTCACTTTGTTGTGCTATCAAATATTGTTCATTCTATCTAATTATCTAAATATATTTTTTGCACCCATTGACCATCCCTACTTTATTCCCCCTTCCCCACTACTCATCGCAGCCTCTTGTAACCATAATTCTACTCACTGTCTCCAAGAGATCAATTGTTTGAGTGAGAACATGTAAGTTTTGTCTTTCTGTGCTTGGGTTATTTTACTTAACATAATGTTCTCTAGTTCTATGTTGTTGCAAATGACAGGATTTCATTCTTTTTATATAATATAATATATTATATATAATATTCCATTGTGTGTATCTGTCACAATTTCTTTATCCATTAATTCATTGATAGACACTTACGTTGATTCCAAATCATGGCTATTGTGAATAGTGCTGCAATAAACATGGGGATGCAGATATCTTTTTGATATGCTGAATTCCCCTACTTTGGATATATACCCAGCAGTGAAATTGCTGGGTCATATTGTAATCTATTTCTAGATTTTGGAGGAACCTCCATACTGTTCTCCATAGCGGTTATACTAATTTTCATTCCCACCAACATTGCATAAGGGTTCCTCTTTCTCTACCAGCATTTTCTATTGCTTATCATTTTGATAAAAGTCATATTAACAGGGATGAGATGATATCTTAGTGTAGTTTTGATTTGCATTTCTCTGATGACTAATGATATTGACCATTTTCTCACATACTTGTATATCTTCTTTTGAGAAATGTCTATACAGATCCTTTACTCATTTTTAAACTGGATTATTTGACTTTTTTTCTATTGAGTTGTTGGAATTACGTATATATTCTAGTTATTAATCCTTTTTCAGATGAGTAGTTTACAAATATTATCTCCCATTGTTTGGATTGTCTCTTTGTTGAATATTTCCTTTGCTGTGCAGAAGCTTTTTAACTTGATGTGATCCTATCTGTCCAGTTTTGCTTTGGTTGCCTGTACTTTGAGGGTATTATTCAAGAAGTCCTTGCCCAGACTAATATCCTGAAGTGTTTCCCCAATGTTTTCTTTCAGTAGTTTCATAGTTCCACATATTAGATTTAAGTATTTAATTCATTTTGATTTTATTTTTGTATATGGTAAGAGGTAAGGGTCTAGTTCCATTCTTCTGCATATGGATATCCAGTTTTCCTAGTACCATTTATTGAAGAGACAGACTGTCCTTTCCCCCCTGTATATTCTTGGCACCTTTGTTGAAAATACATTCACTATAAATATGTATTTATTTCTGTGTTCTCTATTCTGTTTCATTGGTCTATGTGTCTGTTTTTATGTCAGTAACATGATGTTTTGGTTACTACAGCTCTGTATAATTTGAAGTCAGATAATGTAATTATTCCAATTGGTTATTTTTTCTCAGGATAGATTCGGCTATTCTGGGTCTTTTGTAGTTCCATATAAATTGTAAGATTATTTTTTTCTATTTCTGTGAAGGATATAATTGGTATTTTGATGGGGATTTCATTGAATCTGTAGATTACTTTGGGTACAATGGACATTTTAACAATATTGATTCTTCCATGAGCATGAAATATCTTTTCATTTTTTGTGTCTTCTTCAATTTCTTTCATCAATGTTTTATAGTTTTCATTATATAGATCTTTTACTTCTTTAATTAAGTTTATTCTTAGGTATTTTATTTTATTTGTAGCTATTATAAATGGGAATACTTTATTGGTTTCTTTTTCAGATTGTTTGCTGTTGGCATAGATAAATGTTATTGATTTTTGTATATTGATTTTGTATCCTACAAGTTTACTGAATTTGTTTATCAGTCCTAATAATTTTTATGTGGAATCTTTAGGTTTCTCTAGATATAAGACCATATCATCTACAAACAAGGATGATTTGACTTCTTCCTTTCCAATTTTGATGCCCTTTATTTTTTTCTCTTGTCTAATTGAACCTCCTGGTTTAATCTTGGTAAGTTATATTTGTCCAAGAATTTTTCCATTTCTTCTGGGTTTTCCAATTTGTTGACATATAGTTGCTCATAGTATTCTCTAATAATCTTTTATATTTCTGCACTATCAGTTTTAATGTCTCCTTTTTCATCTCTGATTTAATATATTTGGGTCTTTTCTCTTTTTTTCTTAGTCTGGGTAAATGTGTGTCAATTTTATTTATCTTTTCAAAAACCTGACTTTCTCTTTTCTTTGATCTTTTATATATATTTTGGTTTCAATTCATTTATTTCTGCTCTGGTCTTTTCTTTTACTAATTTTGGGTTTGGTTTGTTCTTATTTGTCCAGTTCTTCGAGATGTATTGTTAGGTCATTTACTTGAAGCTTTTCTACTTTTTGATGTAGGCACTTATTGCTATAAACTTTTTTCTTTTTACTGCTTTTGCTAAATCCCAAGGTTTTGATATGTTATGTTTTCATTTTCATTTGTTTTGAGAAAATTTTAAATTTCCTTCATGAACTCTCCATTGACCCACTGGCCATTCAGATGCATACTGTTTAATATCCATGTATTTATATATTTTCCAATGTTCCTCCTATTATTGATTTCTAGTTTTATCCCATTGTTGTCAGAAAAAATATTATGTATGATTTCAAGTTTTTGAATTTGTTAAGCCTTGTTTTGTGGCCTAACATATGGTCTATCCTTGAAAATGATTCATGAGCTGAGGATAAGAACATACATTTTATAGCTGTTGGAAGTAACATTCTGTATATATCTATTAGGTCCATTGGTCTGTAATGCAGATTAAGTCCATTGTTTCTTTGTTGATTTTCTGTCTGGATCATCTGTTCAATGCTGAAAATTGAGTGTTGAGGTCTCTAATGATTATTGTATCATCTTTCTACTCAAGATAAATGGGTTTATAAAGTATAATTACAGCAATAGAGTATTCTGTGTTTGTGTACTTACCAAAGAGTTGTATACCTTTAGATTATTTCATGTTGTTTAATGTCCTTTTCTTTCAGGCTGAAGAACTCATTTTAGTATTTCTTGTAGGATAGGTCTGGTGTTGATGAAATCTCTCAACTTTTGTTTGTCTGGGAAAGTCTTTGTTTCTCTGTCATGTTTGATGGCTACTTTTGCTGGTTATATTATTCTGGGGTTAATGGCACTTTGAATATGTCATGCTACTTTTTCCTGGACTATAAGGTTTCCACTGAGAAATCTGCTTCCAGATGTAATAGAGCTCCTTCATATGTTATTATTTTCTTTTTTCTTGCTTCTCTTAGGATCATTTCTTTATCTGTGACTTTTTGGAGCTTGATTATTAAATGCCTTGAAGTAGTCTTGTTTGGGTTAAATATTCTTGGCATTCTATGACCTTCTTATACCTGAATATTGATATCTTTCTCTAGGTTTAGAACATTTTCTGTTATTATTTCTTTAAATAAATATTCTACCCCAATCTGTCTCTTTCTACCACCTCTTTAAGGCAAATAAGCTTAGATTTGCCCTTTTGAAGCTATTTTCTAGGCTTTATCATTGTGCTTCCTTCTTTTTCATTCTTTTATTTTATTTTTTCCCCCTTACTGGATATTTTCAAATAGCCTATCTTCAAGCTCATTATTCTCTTTCAGCTTGGTCAATCTGTAGATGAGAGACTCTCATGCATTTCTCAGTTTGTCAAATAAATTCTTTAGCTCCAGAATGTCTGATAGATTTTTTTTATTATCTCAAAACTTTTTGTTGAATATTTCTGATAGGCTTCTGAATTCCTTCTCTGTGTTGTCTTGAAGTTCATTGTGCTTCTTCAGGACTGCTGTTTTGAATTCTTTTTCTGAACGGTTATGTATCTCCATACTCCAGGATTGGTTACTGGTACCTTATATAGTTCGTTTGGTGAGGTCTTATTTTCTTGGATATTCTTGATGTTCGTGGGTGTTCATCAATGACTGGACATTTTAAAATTAGGTATTTATTTTAATATTCACAGTCTGAGCTGGTTTGAGCTTATCCTTCTTCAGAAGGCTTTCTAGATATCCATAGGGAATTAAATGTTGTGATCTAAGTTTTTGGTCACTGCAGCCATTATCAGCAGTAGGAATTCCCCAAGCCCAGTAATGCTGTGAATCTTGCAGACTCCTAATGTTACTACCTTGATAGACTTGGGGAAAATATGGGAGGGTTTTCTGAGTTACCAAGCAATGTCTTTCACTCTCTTCCCACATTCTCTAAGCTAGGTTTCTGGAGTTGGGCAAGGAGTGATGTGGGTACTCCCTCATGGACACCATTGCCAGAACACACCTGAAGAGAGCTCAGTCTCACCCAAAGTTTATGATGACTGCTGCCTAGCTACCCCTGATGTTTATTCAAAGCCCAAGGGCTCTTTATTCAGCACGTGGTGAATTCTGCCAGGACTGGATCCTTGCCTTCTGGGCAGCATGTTTCCTTCTGGCCCAGGCTGGGTCCAGAAATGTCATCTAGGAACTAAGGCCTAGACTCAAGTCTTCAGGAGTCTGCTTGGTACTTTTTTTTTTTTTTTTTTACTATGCCTGAGCTGGTACCCAGGTTGTAAAACAAAGTCCTCTGAATTCTTTTCTTTCCTTTTCCCAAGTAGAAAATGATTCTCATTGAGCTGTACTAGCTAGAATTGGGGAAAGGTGACACAGGCACTGGCATGGTCACAGAAGCTGGAGTTTCACTGTGTCATGTGCACCCCATGTCCATTCTGAGCCAACAGAACAACATGAATTGCCCAAGGACTGGCGCCTCTGTTGCCTGACTGCTGTACAAATTTAGTACAGGCTCTAAACTGCTTTTTCTCAGCTTGTAGGATAGGTAGCCAGAACTTGAGTTTCAGGCCAGAGGATTTCCCTCTGGACAGGCTAATCTAAGTGCTTCTTCCATGGGGTCTGGTAGAATTCTGCCCTGTGCTATGTTCCCCTATGCCAGAGTGGCTCTAAATTTCAATGCAAAGTCCCACAATTACTTCACTCTCCCTCCTCTGTGTTCATAGACTCTCTCTTCACTTGGTGTGCTAGCATGGCCCTCTTGGGAGATGGGCAAGGGGGGAGGGCTAAGTAATGCAAGATTGTCTTTTCTGTCCTTGTCAGAACCTCTTTCCTTGCTATACTTAATGTTAAACAAAGTAGTATAATTGCTTACCTGATTTTTTTGTTCTTCTGAAGGCACCTACTTGTGTTGTTGTTGAATTTGGTATTCATGCAGAGGGACGATGGCCGGAGGTTTCTATTCAGCCATCTTGCGCCATCCTTCTCTCTCCATCTATTATTTCTTTACACATTTTATTCATAGCTATATTATATTCTGTACCTTATAATTACAATAACTGGAGTCTTTTAGGTTATAAGTGTTTGCCAATTTTATCAGCTCATCCTCAGTCATGGCTTTTTACTTCCCATTATGTCTTTGGTAATTTTTTTTGAAAACTTATATTTGGTTGAATTTTATCTGTGGAATATTGAGGGTCTAAATTGGAATTATTTGGACTATATACCAACAACCTGGATCCACTGTATTAGTCAGCTCAGGCTGTCATAACAAAATAACATAGATTGAATGGCTTGAACAAGAGAAATACATATCTCACAGTTCTGGAGGATAGAAATCTAATATCAGAGTGCCAGCATCAATCAGTTTTGCTGCAGACCCTCTTTTTGGATTGCAGCAGGCGGCTGCCTTCTCTCTGTGTCTTCACAATGCAGGGAGAATAAGCCAGACTCTTCATCTTCTTATAAGGATACTAATCCTGTTATGGGGTCACCATACTCATAACCTCAACTATACCTAATTATCTCCCAAAGGCCCTACCTCCAGATACAATCGCATTGAGAATTAGGGTTCAACCTATGAATTTAGGGGAAGGGTGGCACAAACATTTAGCTCATAGCATCCATTTTTGTTGTTTTTAAGGGTTTTGGCTCCTTCCATTTGTGTGTAGCTCAGGGAAACGCTGACCTTTTGCACCACTTCAAACTACTTTCGCATACTTTTTCTCTTTTTCTCTCTATCTTTCTGAATCCTCAGAAATGTCCTTTATTTTCTCATGAACCAAAAATAGTTTTCCATATGTCAAACCATATCTTTTTTTTAATTTTTTTATTTCGGCATATGATGGGGATACAGATTTTAAGTTTTCAATAAATGCCCTTTACCCCCTCCCCCACAAGTCTGAGTTTCCAGCATGACCATCCCCCAGACGGTGCACTTCTCACTCATTATGTATGTATCTACCCATCCCCCAGCTCCCCCTGCCCAATACACTATTATTGTAGTACCTATGTGTCCACTGAGGTGCTGCTCATTTAATACCAGTTTGCTGGTGAGTATATGTGGTTCTTGTTTTTCCATTCTTGGGATACTTCACTTAGTAGTATGGGTTCCAGCTCTAACCAGGAAAATATTAGATGTGCTATATCACCATTGTTTCTTAGAGCTGAATAGTACTCCATAGTATACATATGCCACATTTTATTAATCCATTCTTGGATTGATGGGCACTTGGGCTGCTTCCACAGCCTTGCGATTATGAATTGTGCTGCTATAAACATTCGAGTGCAGGCGTCTTTCTTGTAGAGTGTCATTGGATCTTTTGGGTAGATGCCCAGTAATGGGATTGTTGGGTCAAATGGTAGATTTACTTGTATTGCTTTAAAGTATCTCCAAATTGCTTTCCACAGAGGTTGAACTAGTTTGCAGTCCCACTAGCAGTGTAGGAGTGTTCCTCTCTCTCCGCATCCACGCCAGCATTTGTTGTTTGGGGTCTTTTTGATAAAGGCCATTCTCACTGGAGTTAAGTGATATCTCATTGTAGTTTTGATTTGCATTTCTCTGATGATTAGAGATGTTGAGCATTTTTTCATATGTTTATTGGCCATTCTTCTGTCTTCTTTAGAAAAGTTTCTGTTCAAGTCCTTTGCCCACTTTTTAATAGGGTTATTTGATTTTTTCTTGATGATTTTTGAGAGTTCTAAGTATATTCTAGTTATCAACCCCTTATCAGATGCGTAGGATGCAAAAATTTTCTCCCACTCTGTAGGTTGTCTGTTTACTCTCATGACTGTTTCTTTGGCTGTACAGAAGCTTTTTAGTTTGATCATGTCCCATTTATTTATTTTTGTTGCTGCT
>VSMD01073285.1:0-18032 GCA_008750895.1 Mirza zaza
CTTCAAAAATAAATAGGCCGGGCGCGGTGGCTCAAGCCTGTAATCCTAGCTCTCTGGGAGGCCGAGGTGGGCGGATCCTTTGAGCTCAGGAGTTCGAGACCAGCCTGAGCAAGAGCGAGACCCCATCTCTACTATAAATAGAAAGGAATTAATTGGCCAACTAATATATATAGAAAAAAAATTAGCCGGGCATGGTGGCACATGCCTGTAGTCCCAGCTACTTGGGAGGCTGAGGCAGCAGGATTGCTTGAGCCCAGGAGTTTGAGGTTGCTGTGAGCTAGGCTGACACCACGGCACTCACTCTAGCCTGGGCAATAAAGTGAGACTCTGTCTCAAAAAAAAAAAAAAAATAAATAAATAAATAAATAAATAAATAAATAAATAAAATCACTAGGAACATATTAAAGCAAAGAGATTAAAGATTTCTACAAGTCCATGAACATGGTAGATTTTTCCATCTGTTTAAGTCATCTGCAATTTCTTTTTTTAGTATTTCATAGTTCTCCTTGTATAGATCTTTTGTATCTCTCATTAAGGATACTCCTAGGTATTTAATTTTCTTTGGCGCTATAGTAAAGGGTATTGCATTTTTGATTTGAGTTTCTGTTTGATGGTTCTTGGCATATATGAATGCTTCTGATTTGTGTGTATTGATTTTATACCCTGAAACTTTACCAAATTCATTTATCAAATCTAGGAGTCTCTTGGAAGATTCCATGGGATTTTCAAGATATAATATCATATCATTGGCGAAGAGTGAGAGTTTGATCACATCTGTTCCAACTTGGATGCCCTTAATACCCCTCTCTTGCCTGATTGCTATAGCTAGGAATTCAAGCACTATGTTGAATAGGAGGGGAGAAAGTGGGTATCCTTATCTGGTTCCGGTTTGAAGAGGGAACGATTTCATGGATTGGTAGAATCAATATTGTTAAAATGTCAGTATTACCTAAGGTGATCTGCAGAATCAATGCAATCCCCATCAAAATACCACTAGCATTCTTAACAGATCTATAAAAAAATAATTCTTTGCTTGGAAGAAGATCTGGAAAAGGGGCTACACATCTATTCGCAATCAAATTGGTACTGATTGACTAAAACTACGGTGCTCAAAAAATGGTAGTGTTCAACAGGGATTTTGGGGGTAGACACACATCTTAAGGAAGTGGCGAAGTATGGAACCAGAGAAAACCATGTATAGCCAAAGCAATCTTAAGTAAAAAAACAAACTGGGAGGCATCAGTCTTCCTGACTTCAAACTGTACTATAAAGCAATAATAGTAAAATCTGCCTGGTACTGGCACAAGAACAGAATGAATCATCAATATCTGGAATAGAACTGAGATTCCAGAGATGAAACCATCTGTATATGATAACCTAATCTTTGATAAAGCAGACAAAAATATACAATGGGGAAAAGATTCTCTCTTCAATAAATGGTGCTGGGAAAACTGGTTAGCAACATGCAGAAGAGCAAATCAGGACCCCCAACCTCTCACCTCTCACAAAAATTCACTCAAGATGAATAACAGATCTAAACCTAAGGCATGAAACTTTAAGAATCCTAGAAGAAGAGGTTGGGAAAACCCTATCAGATATTGGTCTAGGTAAATAATTCATGAGGAAGACCCCCAAGGCAATCACTACCACATCAAAAATAAACAAATGTGATCTGATCAAATTAAAAAGTTTCTGCTCTGCCAAGGAAACGATCATTAGAGCAAATAGACAACCCACAGAATGGGAGAAAATATTCACTCTCTACACTTCCGATAAAGGTCTAATAACAAGAATATACCTAGAACTTAAAAGAATAAACAAGAAAAAATCAAACAACCCCATCAAGAAATGGGCAATGGAAATGAACAGAAATTTCTCCAAAGAAGACAGAATAATGGCCTGCAAACATATAAAAAAATGTCCAACATCTCTAATCATTAGAGAAATGCAAATCAAAACCACAATGAGATACCACCTAACCCCAGTGAGAATGGCCTTTATCAAGAAATCCCAAAACAACAAATGCTGGCGAGGATGCGGAGAGACAGGAACACTCTTACACTGCTGGTGGGACTGCAAATTAGTGGAACCTTTGTGGAAAAGAATTTGGAGATACCTCAAACAGCTAGAAATAGAAATACCATTCGACCCAGCAATAGCATTGTTGAGCATCTATCCAAAAGAACATAAGTCACTCTATTATAAAGACATCTGTACCTGAATGTTTATAGCTCACAATTCACTATTGCACAGTCGTAGAAACTACTCAAGTGCCCGTCAATTCATGAGTGGATAACTAAAATGTGGTATAGCTCACAATGGAATATTACTCAATCCTAAGAAATGACAGTGAGCTAGCACAGTTTATACTATCCTGGATTAAGCTTAAGCCCGTAATACAAAGTGAGATGACACAAGATCTGGAAAAGGGGCTACACATCTACTCGCCATCAAATTGGTACTGACTGACTAAAACTACGGTGCTCAAAAAATGGTAGTGTTCAACAGGGATTTGAGGGGGAGACCCACATCTTAAGGAAGTGGCGAGCATTGTGGGGGAGAAGGGATTACCTCTATCCCTTTTTAGGGAGAGATAAAGATATACATTGTAACCAAAATGTCTGAAAAAAAAATCTGTAATCGGGAAGTGGGCAGGTGGAAGGGGGGAGAAGGGGAAGAGTGTGTACTTACACAGTGGGTGCGGTGCACACTACCTGGAGGTTGGACACGCTAGAAGCTCTGGCATAGCGGGGTGGGGGCGGGGGGCAGGGGCAAGATATGTAACCCTAACAATATTTGTACTCCCATAATATGAAGTAATAAAAAAATTAAAAAATTAAAAAAAAGATTTCTACAAGGAAAACTTTTATAAAACACTGATGAAGGAAATGAGTTTTTCTACTTCCATTGGTGGAAATATAAATTAGCACAACACCTACAGAAAATTGTATGGAGTTATCAAAGAATGATACATAGATCTAGCAATCCCACTACTGAGTATTTACCTAAAGGAAAATAAATAATTGTATCAAAAAGATATGCACACTTGTATGTTTATTGCAGCAGTATTCACCATAGTAAACATATGGAATCAACCTAAACTTTCATCAGCAGATGACTGAATAAACAAAATGTGGTGTATATATACATTATGGAATACTATTCAGCCATAAAGAATGTAATCATGTCTTTTGCAGCAACATGGATGGAAATGGAGGCCATTAAGTGAACAACTCAGAAACAAATACTGCATATGTTCTCATTTATAAGTGGGAACTAAATAATGTGTACACATGGACATGGAGTATGGACTGACAGTGGAGACTCAGAAGGGTGGGGGTGTGGAGGGGGGTGAAAGATGAGAAATTATTTAATGAGTAGAATGTATATTATTTGGGTGATGGTACATTAAAAGCCCAGACTTCACCATCACACAATATATACAAGTGCAAAATTGCACATGTACCCCTTAAATTCACACAAATATAAAAACAGGCAAAAGATCTGAATAGACATTTCTCAATAAAACACATACAAGTGGCCAACAGGTATATGAAAAAACACTCAGCATCACTAATTGTCAAGGAAATGCAAATCTAAAACACATTGAGATACCATCTCACCCCAGTTAAAATGGCTTTTATCAAAAAGACAAAAAATAAAAAGAAGCTGGTGAGGATGAGGAGAAAGGGAAGCACTCATGCACTGTTGGTAGGCATGTAAATCAGTACAGCCAGCATGAAAACCAGCGTGGCAGTTCCTACCAAAACTAAAAATTTAACTGCCATATATATGATCCAGCAATCCTCCTTCTGGGTATATGTGCAAAAGAAAGGAAATCAGTATATCAAAGAGATATGTTTGTTGCAGCCATGTTTATTGCAGCACTATTCACAAAGCCAAGATATGGAATCAACCTTAAGTGTTCATTCACTTAGGCTGAATGGATTTAAAAAAAATGTAGTGTATATACACAGTGGAATATTATTCAGCCATGAAAAGAATGAAATCTTATCATTTGCAGCAACATGGATGAAACTGGATGTCATTATGTTAAGTGAAGCCAGGTACAGAGTGGCAAACATTGCATATTCTCATTCATATGTGGGAGCTAAGAAAGTGAATTTCATGGAGGTCGAGAGTTGACTGCTGGTTACCTCAGAAAGTTAGGCTGGTGGGGAGAATAAAAAGGTCTGATTAATGAGTACAAAAATACACAATTAGATAGAAATAAAAAGATCGAGTGTTTTTTTAGTACAGTAGCATGACTACAGGTAACAATAATTGTTGTACAGTTCCAATGTGCTGAAGAAGAGAAATTGGAATGTTCTCAACAAAAAAAGGGAAGAACGATTGGGATTATCGATGTCTCATCTGCCCTGGTTAGATTACTATACATTGCATTTGCATATCAAAATACCACACGTACCCCATAAATATGTACAACTATTATGCATCAATAAATAGCCTCAAGCCTGTCCTTCAGGAGGTATTCCAGAAGTCATTGTTATCTTAGGAGATGACAACTCCATGCCTACTATTGCCCCTGAAGACCTTCCCATGGAGCAACACGTGGAGGTACCCTGTTTCCCCGAAAATAAGACCTACCCATAAACTAAGCCCTAGCAGGATTTCTCAGCATGTGCGCAATAGAAGCCCCACCCTGAAAATGAGCCCTAGTGACGGGCGCGGCCACGCAGCGCGTCTGCACAGCCCATGCATGTCGGCCGGAGCGGGAGGGAAGACGACAGCCCTTCCCATCTGCCCTGAGAGCTCTGTGGCTCCACGTGAGAGATCGGGCCGATGGCTCTAAAGGAAATAGAGTCGCAAGACATTCAGGATGGAATTCGGGGTTTGGAGAGTGATGATGATGCTCCAGAAGAAGACGACTTCACTCTATTTGAATCAATGTAGATTGTTGTACTGTACTTAAAAAAAAAATGACACATCCCCTGAAAATAAGCCCTAAGGTGTCTGCTTGAGGAAAACTAAATATAAGGCCCTGTCTTACTTTCGGGGAAACACGGTAGAAGGTAATGTTTTTGATGATGCTGACGCTGTGTGAGCCTCGGCCAATGTGTGTGTTTGTGTCTTAGTTTTTTAAAAAATATTTAAAAAGTAAAGGAAAAAATTTAAAAAAGAAAAATAGAAAAACTTAATAGGATAAAGATATAAAGAAAACATTTTTGTACAGCTGTACCATGTGCTTGTGTTTTAAGTTAAATATTATTAGAAATCAGTCAAAAAGTTAAAAATTTTAAATTATATAGAGTAAAAATGTCACCATAAGCCAAGAGTAATTAATTATTGAAGAAACGTTCTTATAAATTTAGTGTAGGCTCAGTGTATGGTGCTTATAAAGTCTATAGTCGTGTACAACAGTGTCCAAAGCCTATACATTCCCTCACCACTCACTCACTGGTCACCCAGAGCAGCCCTGAAAATGAGCCCTAGTGGTGGGCATGGCCACGCAGCGCGTCTGCACAGCCCATGCATGTTGGCCGGAGCGGGAGAGAAGACGAGCAGCCCTTCTCATCTGCCCCGTGAGAGCTCTGTGGCTCCACGTGAGAGATGGGGGCACATTCCCTCGCCACTCACTCACTGGTCACCCAGAGCAACTTCTAGGTCTGTGAGCGCCGTTCATTACAAGTGCCCTACACAAGTGTACCATTTTTTTAATCTTTTATATCTTATTTCTTCACTGTACCTTTCCTATGTTTAGATGCACAAATATTTACCACTGTGTCATAACTCTTTATGAAACTTAGCACAGAAACACGTGGTGTAAGTTTGCAGTCTAGGAGCAATAGGCCACTATCTCAGTTTCTGAAGGTTGGGAATCCCAGCACTGCTTAGCTCTGGTTCTCTCCTGAGGTTGCACTTCATATGTCAGCCAGGGCTGTTCTTTGCCTAAAAATCAAGATCATGTGGGGAGCTAGCTTAACCCACAGACTCCTGTGCCCACTCTGGGCTCTGCCACTTACTTGCTATGTGACCTTGAAAAAACATATCACTTCTTTGAGCCTCAGCAATCTCCTCTGTAATATAGTCATGATAATTGTTTCTAGCTTCAAAACCCCTATGTGCATTCTAAAAATAATGTCAGTAAAAATGCTTCTCAAATATTATGAGGTTTACAAATCACCAGAACTCACCTGGGTACCATCGCCTGCTTCTCCCAGCCCCCATAGTCTCCTCCTAAAACTTCTCTGAGTGCAGTCTGGTCTCAGGGAGTGCAGGAGGGGGTGACGGGGGTTGGGGCTCATCTGCACAGGCCTGGGAATGGAACTGCCGCAGTGCCTTGGGGACTGGTTCTCCCAGTTCTCAGTCCCCAAAGTCTCCAGACACCAGCAGGGGTGGCATTCTATCCACCTGCTGACTCGGATGCAGGACCCCAGGAGCAAACATTCATTTCAAGTTTGGAGTCTAAGACTGTGGAAAAACTTCAGATTGAGATTATCTCTGTAGCCAATCCAAAACTACACTTTCCTTCATCCTGTTTCCCAAAGTGAGAGGAAGCATCTGATAGTTTCCTAGGCAATGGACTATACACTTCTGTCTCTGTGACAATCATAGAATTCATTTTCCTGGAAGATTGGGGTCCAGGGCCAAAGAGTCCAGGTTTGGGCTCTGCAAGCAAGCTGGAATCTTCTTACTGAAGGAAACCCAAAAATAATGACTTTAAAAGACAGGCTAATCAAGGAAGTGGTGTGGAGTGAAGAAGGGAGGAGGGAGAGAAGAACAAATTACCAATATCAGAAATGAAAGAGGAGAAATAATTATTGATCCACAAATACTAAAAGGAGAAGGGCACACTACTAACAATTCTATGTCCATTAATTTGATAACTTAGTTAAAATGGAACAATTAAAAAATAGATCACCTGAATAGCCCTACAGCTATAAAAAGAGATTGAATTTGTTGTTAAAATCTTCCCCAAAGTAAAACTCCAGGCCTAGATGGCTTTATTTAATTCTTCAAAACATTTAGGGAAGAAATAACACAAATAATACACTCTCTTCCAGAAAATAGAAAAGAAAGAAACACTTTCTACTCATTTTATGAGGTCAGCTTTACTCTAATACCAAAATAAAAGATGTCACAAGAAAACAAAATTGCAAATCAATATCTCGCATGAACATAGATGTAAAATTCCTTAGTAAATTTTAACAAATCAAATCCAGTAATATCTTAAAAGGATAATATACCATGAGTAAGTGGGGGTCATCATATGAACACAGGACTGTTCAACATTTGAAAATCAATTAAGATAATCACTATACTAATACTAAGGAAAATTATATGATCACATCAATAGATGCAGAAGAAAATGCATGGTAAAACTCTCAGCAAAATTGGGATAGAAGTTCCTTAACCTAATTAAGCGTATACCTATGAGAACCTCAAGATAACATCATACTTACTAGTAAGAGAGTGCAGTTATTAAGTACTATCTTCATAACATTTGAAACAAGACAAGGATATCCTCTCACTACTCCTATTCAACATTATACTGGAAATCCTAGTTAGTGAAATAAGTCAATAAAATAAAAATCAAACATTTGGAAAGGAAAAAATAAAACATCTTTTTTTCTCAGATGACCTCCTGATTGTCTATAGAAAATCAAAAAGAATCTACAAGAAAAACTCTGAACTAGTGAGTGAGTTTACCAGGGTCACATGATGCAAGAGGACTATCCAAAGTCATTGTATTCCCATATGCCAGCAATAAACAAGTGAAATGTGAAATTAAAAAAAAAAATCAGTTGCAACAATCCCAAAAAACTGAAGTCCTTAGGTATAAATCTAATAAAACATAGGCAGGATCTCTATGCAGAAAATTACAAAGCACTAATGAAAGACATCAATAGATAAAAATATACTGTGAGATATACTATGTTCATGGATTGGAAGACTCAATAGTGCTAAGATGTCAGTTCTCTGCAGTTTGATCTACAGATTCAAAGCAATCTCAATCAGAATCCCAGCTGGGTGTGATTGCACGGGCCTGTAGTCCCAGCTACTTGGGGGACTGAAGTGGGAAGATTGCCTGAGCCCACAAGTTCAAGAACAGCAACATAGTGAAACCCCTATCTCTTAAAAAAAAAGATTCCAGATAGCTTTTTTCATAAACATTTACAACTTATTGTAAAATTTATATGCAAAGACATAGTAACTAGAATAGCCAAAGCAATTATAAAAAAGAATAAAGTTGGAGAACTCACCCTACATAATTTCAAGACTTGCTATAAAGCTACAGTAATCAACACAGTGTGGTATTGCCCAAAGGACAGAAACATATATCGGTGGAACACAATAGAGAGTCCAGAAATAGATCCACACACCTTGTACAGTCATGTGATACATAACAATGTTTCAGTCAACAACTGACCACATATACAAAAGTTGTCATAAGACTATAATGGAGCTGAAACATTTTTGTCACTTAGTGGCACTGTAGTCACTGGAACATAATAGCACAATGCACTCACGTGTTTGTGGTGATGCTGATGTAAACAAACCTACTGAGCTGCGATTCATATAAATATAGCACAATTGTGTACAGTTCATAATACTTGAGAATGATAAACAACTATGTCACTGGTTTATATTCTTACTATAATTATACTTTAATCATTATTCAAGAGTGTATTTCTTCGACTTATGAAAAAAGTTAACCATAAAACAGTCTCAGGCAGATCTCTCAGGAGGTATTTCAGAAGAAGGGAATGTTATCATAAGAGATGACAGCGTCATGTATGTTACTTCCCCTGAAAATTTTCCAGTGGGACAAGATGTGGAGATGAAAGACAGTGATATTGGGGATCCTGACCCTGTGTAGGCTTATGTTAATGTGTGCTTTTGTCTTAGTGTTTAACAAAAAAGTTTACAAGGTAAAAAAATTAATACAAAATTTTAAAATAGAAAAAAGAATATCAATAAAATGTTTTTTAATAGCTGTACAATGTGTTTTAAGCTAAGTATTTTTACAAAAGAGTCAAAAAGTTTAAAACACATTAAATGTATATAAAGTAAATATATTTCAGTAAGCTAAGGTTAATTTATTATTAAAGTAAGGAATCTTTAAAGTAAATGTAATGTAGCCTAGGTATACAGTGTTTATAGAGTCTGCAGTAGCATACAGTAATGTCCTAGGCCTTCACATTCACTCAGCACTTACTCACTGACTCACCCAGAGCAACTTCTAGTCCTGCAAGCTCCATTCATGGTAAGTGCCCTATATAGGTGTATCATTTTTAATCTTTTATGTCATATTTTTATTGTCCCTTTTCTATGTTTTGATATACAATACTTATCATTGTGTTACAATTGCTTACAGGATTCAGTACAGTGACAGCTGTACAGGTTTATAGCCTAGGTGTGTAATAGGCCGTACTATCTAGGATTGTGTAAGTACACTCTATGATATTCACACAGTGACAAAATCACTTAACAATGCATTTCTCCGAACATATCTCAGTTGCTAAATGACACATGATTGTATAGTCAGTTGATTGTTTTACAAAAGTGCTATATCTCCATTGTTTTTTATGGCTGAGTAGAATAGAGCTGGAACCCATTCTACTAAGTGAAATATCACAAGAATGGAAAAACAAGCACCACGTGTACTCACCATCAAATTGATATTAACTGATCAACACTTAAGTGCACATATAGTGATAACATTCATCAGATACTGGGCAGATGAGAAGTGGAAGGAGGGGATGGATATATACACACCTAACAGGTGTGGTGTGCACCGTCTGAGGGATGCACACGCTTGAAGCTCTGATTTGGTGGGGCAAAGCCAATATACCTAACCTAAACATTTGTACCCCCATAATATGCTGAAATTTAAAAAATTACCAAAAAAAAATGTGCAAAAGTAATTCAACGGAATTAGGATAGTCTTTTCAATAAATGGTACTGTGATAAATGGGCACCCATATACCTCCTTTCCTCCATATCTGGACACATAAATCACACCTGTTATAAAAATTAATTCAAAATAAGTCATAGACCTAAATATAAAACTATAAAATGTTTAGAACAAAATATAAGGAAAATTTGGTATGACCTTGGGTTTGCTGAATATTTCTTTTTTCAATTTTTTATTGTGTTAAAATATGTGTAACATAAAATTTACCATCTTAACCATTTTTAAGTATACACACAGTTCAGTGGTTTTAAATACATTCACCATGTGCAACCATCACAACCATCCATCTTCATAATTCTTTTCATCTCATAAAACTGAAACTCTGAACCCATTAAAAAAAAAACTCACCCCACTCCCCACTCTCCCCAGCCATTGGCAACCAGCATTCTCCTTTCTTTATGACTTTGGCTACTTGAGTGCCTCATTTAATTGGGAGCCAGTCACAAAGACTATATGCTGTTTACAATATACAGAACATACAGTTTATGGTCTTTGTGTCTGGCTTATTTCACATAGCTTAATGTCTTCAAGGTTCATTCATGTTGTAGTATGTATCAGTGTTTCCTGCTTTATAAAATTGAATAATATTCCATTGTATGTATATACCACATTTGCTTGTCCATTTGTCTGTTGGTGGACACTTGGATTGATTCCACATTTTAGCTGCTGCAAATAATGGTGCTACAAAAATGGGCATAAAAATATCTCCTCGAGACCCTGATTTCAATTGTTTTAGGCATATACCAGGATATGGAGTTGCTGGATCACATGGCAATTCTATGTTTCATTTTTTGAGGAACTGCACTATTGTTTTCCATAGTCGCTGTATTATTTTATATTCCCACCAACCGTATACAAGGATTACATTTTCTCCACAATCTCATCAATATTTATTATTTTCTGGATATTTTTTCTCATTGTTTTTATTTGCATTTTCCTAATGTTTAGTCATGTTGCACATCTTTTCATATGCTTATTGGCTGTTTGTATGTCTTCTTTGGAGAAATATCTACTCAAGCTCTATGCCCATTTCATAATCAGTTTCGTTGTTTTTGTTTTTATTTTTAGGAGCTCTGTATCTATTCTGGTTATGAGTCTCTTATCAGATATATGATTTAGAAATTATTTTCTCCTATTCTGTGGATTTCTCCTGCTCTGGAGGACAGCCGGCTGGAAGGCTCCAAGGCACTAGGCCAGCAGCAGGAGAGGGTAGTGGGTTCCCTCTGGGGTGGGGCCCAAGGACAGGTCCAGAGGGCCGTGGGAGGGGAGGGTCAGCCCTTGGGGTGTGCTGGGAAGGGGGCACTGGGAGGCCAGGATGCTGAATGGATCCGTCGAGGGCCGGGGCCAGTTACTGACTTGGCTGTCTGGGACACAGTAGGATGACCTAGGGGGACCCTGAAGACTGTTTGGGGACTTGGAGAGTGGCAGGGGGCCCCCTCAGGAAGTATTTGGGAGTCAATGGGGGACAAATATGGAGACCTGAAGATGAGAATTGCCTGGGAGTATGGATATGTTTCTCTACATTTGTGTGCATCCATGTGTGTGTGTGTGTGTGTGTGTAGGGGTTTATGTATCTGTATGTGGGATTCAATTTTTTCAAGTAGTCCTGCAAGGCTGAGGGTGTGTCTTGGGTTTTTGAAAGTATTCCATTGTGAGTAGCAGTGTGTGTCGGAGTGTTTGTGGGAGGATCACCCGGTGCCTAGGGACACTGTGTGTCTGGGGGTCCCGCCAGGGCCGGGCCACCGTGCTGCTCAGGGCATGAAGCTCTGCGGCCTACAGATCTTCCCTGTCTGCAGGGCTGGACTTGGGATGGGGAGGGCGCTGGGGGAGAGAGTTCTGCAGGGAGTTGCAGACACACACACACACACACCAAACCCCTAGGTCACCCTACCTGACACGTAACCCCCATGAGTTGACACGCCCAGGGTCCCTCGGTCTCCTGACTCCCAGGCCCTAGAAACAGTAAACCTGTAGCTGCTCTCAGAGCGCCTGTACTCCACCTAAACTCTGCTTTCAACATCAGTCATGCGGCTGGTCAACATTAAACCTTATGTGAAATAACCTACTCGCCTCATTTTTACAGAGGTAAGCTGAGCCTCCGAGAGTTGAGATAATCTGATTGTGGCTTGCCGGGACGAAATACGCAGGGCGGGTGATTCACAGGATCCCAAACACTGGGAGGTGTGCGGCTGGGTTTGACTCTTCAAGGGCGTGTGTGCATGTGCCTAAAAAGTCATTGCCAAGCTCTAAGCCACCTAGATTTTCTTGTACGTTATCTTCTTGGAGCTTTAGTTTTGCATTTTCTGTTTTTAGGTCTGTAATCCATTTTGCATTAATTTCTGTGACGGGCGTAAGGTCTGTGGATTTATTTTTTTGCACGTATATGTTCAATTGTCCCAGCACCATTTGTTGAAAAGACTATCTTTGCTCTGTTGTACACTTTGCTCCTTTGTCAAAGATCCATTGGTTATTTATGTGGTTCTATTTCTGTGTTCTCTGTCCTCTTCCATTGATCTATTTGTCTGTAGTTTCATTAATACCACCCTGTCTCAATTACTGTAATTTATACCATGTTTCCCTGAAAATAAGAAAGGGTCTTATATTTATTTTTCCTCAAGAAGACACCCTAGGGCTTATTTTCAGGGGATGTGCTATTTTTTTTAAGTACGGTTCAACAATCTACATTTGTTCAAATAGAGTCAAGTCGTCTTCTTCTGGAACATCGTCATAACTCTACAAACCCCAAATTCCATCCCCAATGTCTTGCAATTTTATTTCCTTTAAAACCACTGGCCCCAATCTCTCATGTCGAGCCATAGAGCTCTCACAGGGCAGATGAGAAGGGCTGCTCGTCTTCTTTCCCGCTCCGCGACGACATGCATGGGTTGTGCAGATGCACTGCGTGGCCACTTATTTTTGGGGTGGGGCTTCTATTGCACAAATGCTTAGCAATCCTGCTAGGGCTTGTTTTATGGGCAGGTCTTATTTTTGGGGAAACAGGGTAACATAAAGCAAGTCTGGCAAAGGAAATACCAGAAGACTCCTGGGGCCTCTGGTCTGTGACATGGGAGCGAAGTCTCTGACTTATTCTTTCTTCTGTGTTCCTGAGTGTCCTGTTCTCCTTTTAGGAAGGGACCTGCTAAGTTTGGGGCCACAATTTCTTCCAATCAGGGAAAATATGAGCAGAGGCCCCAAGCCCATGGTGCCACCACTCTGGCTCTGGCTCAGGGGCGCTCTGGACACAGGTGGCGCCTTTAGAGATTGAAAGCCAAGCTGATCCTGGGTGTGGGCCCAGGCAGAGGTCGGCAGAGCAAGGCCAGCCAGGCCAGTGGGTAAGATCAGAGGAGCTAGGGCCAAGACCCAGGGTTGCTGCCCACCTCTCAAAGAAAGCTTAATCCAAGGCCGCCACGCATCCTGTGACAGCCCATTTTGATGTCAAATAGCCAGGAACCAAGGAATACTGGTTCCTTCAAGAGTTGCAGGCCGTCCGTCAGTGAGGCTGTGCCGGATGTTCACCCAGCTGTGCCCAGTCCCTATGCCATTAAGGTGCCTTCTTCTGTGTCCCCCTGAGCCTAGAGTTCCAGGAGGTGTTTGCCTTTGAATGGGAAGACCCTAAGTCCCTCCAAAAACAGCACCGTTCCACATCTTTGCAATTGTGAATTGTGCTGCTTCAAACATTCGAGTGCAGGCATTTATTATAGAATGTCTTTTTTCCTTTGGGTAAAGTTTGTACCCCCATAACATTCTGAAAACAAACCAGAACAAAACAGCAGTATTGCTGGACAACATTGCCACAGGGATTCAAAACCACCTCCAGCATTTTTAATGGAATACTGAGTAAGGACTTGAGGGATTTGCATTCAGGAAGGCGAACTTGCGTGGATGGCATCTCAATTGCGAGCCACTCCATGGAGGAATCTGACAAGGACACTGTTACTGCCCTCGGCTTTCTAGCTGCAAGGGGCTATAAGGCCTCCAAGAAGAAAGCCTGGATTTCAAAAGAACAAGTTACCATGTTTCCCTGAAAATAAGACCTACTCATAAAATAAACTCTAGCAGGATTTCTAAGCATGTGCGCAATAGAAGCCCCACCCCGAAAATGAGCCCTAGTGACGGGGCGGCCACGCAGCGCGTCTGCACAGCCCGTGCGTGTCGGCCGGAGCGGGAAAGAACACGAGCAGCCCTTCTCATCTGCCCCGTGAGAGCTCTGTGGCTCCACATGAGAGATTGGGGCCTGTGGTTCTAAAGGAAACAGAGTCACAAGAAATTCAGGATGGAATTTGGGGTTTGGAGAGTGATGATGATGTTCCAGAAGAAGACGACTTCACTGTATTTGAATAAATGTAGATTGTTGTGCCATACTTGAAAAAAATAACACATCGGCTGAAAATGAGCCCTAGCGTGTCTCCTTGAGGAAAAATAAATATAAGAGCCCATCTTATGTTCGGGGAAACACGGTAACTGCCTGGGCTGTTTTCTCAGGGACACAGGAGCCTGCCCCAGACAGGATCACGTCTGCCTGCCACACGCCCTCCCCAGGGCCCAGAGCAGGCACATGGACCTCAGCAATGGCAGGACTCCCCATTTTGGTCTAGTAGCAAAGCTTGTCTGTGAAAAGCCACAAGGGTCAGAGTCCAAGTCCTGTGAAGGGGATGGTGATGCCATCAGGGCCTCACAAGCCAAGGGAAGCGCTGACAGTGGCCCTGGGTCAGCCCTGCCTGGCTGGTTAAATCTTCTGGCTTGTTTGCCCCAGACGGACAGGGCACAGCTCTTTTTCGCAGATGCTGGGACCACACAGAAGGGTAGTCACTTGTTTCTCTAAACAGCTCAACGCTGTGGCCAGGGGGTGGTGGCTGCAACTTACCTGTTGATACCGTGTTTCCCCAAAAATAAGACAGGGTCTTATATTTATTTTTCCTGAAGAAGACACCCTAAGGCTTATTTTCAGGGGATGTGCTATTTTTTATAAGTACGGTACAACAATCTACATTTGTTCAAATAGTTGTCTTCTTCTGGAACATCATCATCACTCTCCAAACCCCGAATTCCATCCTGATTTCTTGCGACTCTATTTCCTTTAGACCCATGGGCCCCAATCTCTCACGTGGAGCCACAGAGCTCTCACGGGCAGATGAGAAGGGCTGCTCGTGTTCTCTCCCGCTCCGGCCGACACGCATGGGCTGTGCAGACGCGCTGTGTGGCCACCCCGTCACTAGGGCTCATTTTCGGGCTGGGGCTTCTACTGCGCAAATGCTCAGAAATCCTGCCAGGGCTGATTTCATGGGCAGGTCTTATTTTCGGGGAAACACGGTAGAGGAGGCTGAGAAACTAATCCTGGGCCAGACCTTGGCCATCTGCGTCCCTATCAGGTGTCACAGCGTGCTAGAAACAAAGGGATGCCACTGGCTTACCAACGGGAGGACATTAGAGCATCGGTAGCCCTGGTGTCCATTTGAAGGCGTGGCAGGTCCTTAACCCCACCACTCGTGGCGCCTGGGGTCTCCATGGAAACGTGTGGCGTCAAGGTCTCCCCCTACGAGGTAAGCAACGGGCCGCCCTGCCTTCGCTTGGGGGTGCCTGGCGGCCCAACTCGCCGGGCCGTCCCCCGCTGCACCCGCTGCAAGGCGCGGTGTGTTCCCCAGACTGCCAGCCTCCGCGATAAGGCGCCAGGCAGCAGTCGCGATTTCCCGCTAGTCGGGAATTCTGACAAGCGCCCGCCCTACGTAATGCACAACTGCCGGTGATGAAGTGGATTCCAGGGGAGAGGGCCTGCAAGGGAGCCTCGTCAGAACTCGGAAGAGGTCTGGTCTGTGGTGGAAGCAGCTCCATAAGGGAGGCCAGCGTGACCCAGGCCTGCTGCTGTGTCCTTGCTGGAGACCGGCAGGCAACAACTGACCCCCAGGACACCGGCCCAGCAGGAGTGACAGTGGCACTGACGTAGGCTTTGTCCTTAGGGCGAGTCCAGGCCATACTGCTGACACAGACTCTAGGGCCCACGGGGCAATCTGGAAAGAAACAGGCCTCCGGACCGCAGGCCATAAGGAAATGGAGCGTGCAGAAGTGCCGCAGCTGTTCCAGGCGGTGTGGTGACCGCCAGGGCAGCCGAGGTCCCCGGCCGGGGTCGCCACAGAGGAATTCTGAGGTTATAAAAGGAAATAACCTGGCGGGTGTGGCTAAGAAGGCAGCACCAACAGGCGAGTTTTACAAATGACCCTATTCCCTGGTTTGCCATTCCACAAGTATCAACCGCAGTAGTTGCCTCAGGAACTTAACAAAGCAATAGAGGAAGGTTATTTCCCACGTTTAGACTCAGAGATGGTCTGTTAATGACACAGGAGAATCTGGATTCCTGAAAATCTAGTTTGGGCTGTAACGAAATATGCCCATGAGTTGTCTCATTATGGCAAAGAAACCTTATACAATTGGTTGACGTGCATAATAAAGGCATCTGACTTATGGGCTAAAATAGACCACGTCTCTATTGGGTGCCACAATGTGTACAAAATAATGTCTGGGCCAGGCCCCAGCCCCTGGGCCTCCACTAGCACAAGCTGCCCAGGTGAGGGTGCACTGGGAGAGTGTTGCCAAGTGTTACAGCTCTCCTCACAGCGCTTGACCAGGGAAACAACCCAGCCGCACGTGGACAGTCAGAGAACAGTCTTTACTCCTCCAACAAGTTCACCCACTTCTGACCGCCTCCCCTTTCTTGGTGTCCTCCTATTTTTATACCCTTAGTAGGACTCAAAAAGCGTCCAATGAGCAACAAGTTTTAACATCCAGTGAGAAACAAGCTTTAACATCCAATCAGCAACAAGCTTTAACATCCAATCAGCAATAAGCTTTAACGTCCAATCAGCAACAAGCTTTAATGTCCAATCAGCAACAAGCTTTAACATCCAATCAATAACAAGCTTTAACATCCAATCAGCAATGAGCTTTAACATCCAATCAGCAACAAGCTTTAACATCCAATCAGCAACAAGCTTTAACGTCCAATCAGCAACAAGCTTTAATGTCCAATCAGCAACAAGCTTTAACATCCAATCAATAACAAGCTTTAACATCCAATCAGCAACAAGCTTTAACATCCAATCAGCAACAGGGGGATTCAAAAAGTATCCAATCAAGATCGCGCAGCCGTTCCCACGGAGGACAGCGGCGGGGGCGGGGCGGGCGCCCGGGCGAGCTGCGCGCACCCCCGCTGGGCAGCGCCAGCCGCATGGGTGCGGAGCACCGGGGGCAGCAAGTGGCCGCTTCCCGGCGCTGGGCGGTTTCCCTGTCAAGAGGACAGGCAAATAGACCTCACAAAGACGTCCTGGCGCCTGGAGCTTCAGGCACCTGCGGGGTGTGTGGCCGCCTTCACCAGCTGGATGGAAGCGGTCCCCTCACGCGCAGAAAAGGCACGCGAGCAGTCAGAGGTTTCCTGAGAGGCGCCAGCCGACGTTTGGCCTGCCCGGTCCACCCAGAGTGGCAACGGCGGCTTCATCTCCAGGGTTACCCAGGGAGCGTCCCCGCCTTGGGAATCAGGGCAGCTGTGCGGGCTGCAGCGCCCAGCCGCCAGGAAGGCTCGAACATGACCGCAGAACACAGACGTCCCTCCCGCCTCCAAACTGTGTCAAGAAATCCGTGAAAACTGGGGACAGCGCCGGCCCTTGCGCTCGGCGGAGGGAGCGCTCCTGGCCGCTCGGCCTGGGCGTGCCGGGCGCGGGCGGTAAAGCGCACCGTGCATTCGGGCGATACCGCCCTCCGTCCGCGCGTAAGCCTCAGGCGGGCCTCACCCGTGCCCACCCGGAGCCTGGGTTTGTCCAAGACTCGGAGGTCTGAGCCCCCAAGACGCGCTAAGCCCCGTCTGGACCGGGCGTCCTTTGTGCTCTTAGCCACTCGGTCTTCTCTTATGCCGGAGCGGAGAGCTGGGTCCGTCCTTCCGCGAAGTCTGCACAGAAGCCCTGGAGCAGCCTCTCCCCTGCTCAACAGACCCCTGAGAACCAGTCTCTGACCTCAAGCGCCTCTTCCGAGAGAGCTGCGGAGGCGGCGGCACACCCCTGGCTCTCGGACTCTGTCCGGGTTCCCGACCGGTGGAGATCTCCGCGCG